>BQNB010150924.1:0-15970 GCA_026074375.1 Tanacetum coccineum
AGAAAGGTCATTTCGACAGATGGAGTACAAGAGGAAATGAAGAAGAAAAGGCAAGAGGATGTGATCAATTCTGCCAAGTATTACATAGATGTTGATTGGTCAGACATCATGGGACAAGTACATGCAAATCAAGGACTTACTACTGATCTACTTGGTCCTGATGTTAATGAAGAAAATTTTGCAGAGAGGATGGTTGCCATTATTGAAGAAAGAAGAAGACAGTTTAAAGCACAGAGGTTGCAGGAGACAAGAAATAAGCCAATGACTTTTGCACAACAAAAGCACTTTATGCGAACCTTTGTAAAAAATCAGAGCTCTGCAATTTATTCCACATGATGGACTTTGAAATATGTGAAGACATTCACTGATGATCAACTCAAAGTTGAGTTTGATAAGATTAGGAATGTTGCTGCTGATCTGTAAGCACAAAACCTAAGGAGATCTCTTAAAAGACCAGGTGCTGATGTGGAGCAACCTGGATCTAAGAAGTCAAAATCCTCTGCAGCTCCACAGACTCCTGTTCTTGCTGCTATACATCAATCATCTGCTGATGTTACACCTGATGTACACCAATCACCATTTGTTGATACTCCACATGCTTCTCCTCCACACTCACCTAAGGCTTTATCCCACCCTGATGTTACACCTGATGTACACCAATCACCATTTGTTGATACTCCACATGCTTCTCCTCCACACTCACCTAAGGCTTTATCCCACCCTGATGTTACACCTGTTACATCTGTTGATCCCCCTATTGCTCCTATACCATCTTTTGCTACACCTGTTTCTAGGTCATCTGGACCTAGGACAAGAAGTTAATCATCTGCTGCTGATATCAAGACATATAGCACCAGGAGGAAGTATCTAGCAACAAGGAAGATACCATCTTCTGAAGTGGATTTGAATGCTCCTGATACATCCTTCATTAAAGTGCTATCTGATAATGACTCTAATGATTCTGATGATGATACCAACCCTCTTTTTTGGCATGCATTTGCTGCATGGGAAGTTATTCCTACTGTCTTGGGTGATGTAAATGCTTTATACTTCACTGATAAATCTTCCAAATACTTTACTCATCTTAGAGAGATTCTGCACTTGATTGATAGACAAGATCTGTCTAAGTTATATGGAATGGTTGTTAAGCATTATGAAGTCAACCCTCTAGCTGGTACATGAATGATTTTGTGGGGAGATCATCATGTTTAGTTTGAATCTACTACTGGTGGTTCAAGTGTTGAAGTTTGGAATGATCAACAGGAGTGGGTTATCCACAGCTGGAAATTGTTTCCATTTTCTGGTGTTCATGTGCTAGAAACATTTATTGGCAAGATCTTATACATGTTTGTAGATACACCATATCCTCTCTCTGCTTTACTCATGAAGAAGATGCTAAAGCATAAGTTGGAAGTGGAGATAGATGGTATAGGGAATGACATGACATATGTTGTGCAACTGATTAAATTCATCAAGAATCAGCTTGCTTCTAGTGTTCCCTCTGCATAAGTCTGGTACAATGTTACTATCTTGTATATACTCTGTTTCTTTTGGTATGTATAGTTTTGATTGTTGCAGGTGCTTTTGGATGGTTTTTGAGGTTTTTGGATGGCATCACAATGTTCTGATATGCAACTGAGCTTAAATCCTTTTTGGCTCAAAATTTGTTTTCATGTGATACAATATTTTGGTGCAAAATGGTTTTATGGCACCTTGTTTTCAAAGTTTCTCTTTTGAGGTGCAACATCATTATGGGTATCAATTCCCAGGCCTTAGGGCTAGAATTAATTGAGTTTTGGTTTCAATTCCCAGGTCTTGTACCAGAATGAATTGATATAGCTGTAATGGTTTGCTTAAAACCATAGGGTCTCTCAACTGACCAATGTTTCATGTACCAATAAGTTGAGATGGTTTGCAATCCACCATGGGAGTAACCCTTTCTGGGTCCCAAGGATTGTCTAGCCCACAAGCAAACGGCTATGTGGTAAAGGCTTATAAAATCCGTTGATGGTTGCCAGGTTACCCAAAACTGGATGGTTTTCACTTGCCATGTTCTTGGAATGAAAAAGTGGCTAGTCCAAGAGGGTACGGCTCTTGGTAAAGACAAATCAAATCCGTTTTTGGCTGTAATGACTTGCCAAAAGTCATATAGTTTTTCCACTTACTATGATTCATGTTCTGAAAGTGGAAAATGGTTTCAGTCCTCCATGGATTTAACCCTTTCTGGGTGCCAAGGATTGTCTAGCCCACAAGCAAACGGCTATGTGGTAAAGGCTATCCAAATCCGTTTATGGCTGTGATGACTTGCCCAAAGTCATATAGTACTCAACCCACTATGATTCAAGTTTGGAGTGGTTGAAAATGGTTCCAATCTTCCATGGCATTCCTTTTTCTAGGACCCAATAGATTGGCTAGCCCAAGAGTTAATGGCTACTTGGTAAAGGCTTCATCAAATCCATTTACTTTCTATGATTCACCTCTCCCCGGAGTTAACACACCATGGGATGTGATGAGAATCGTATGTAACCCTGAATTGATGGATGTTGCTGAGGTGGTCCAAAGTTGGTTGCTGATTAAAGATTGAAGAGTTAAAGATGTTTAAAGGTCACTCAATTGGGCTGCTACTGTTTTTGTTGCTGTGTCAATCCTCAAAGCTTTAAAGACTGAAGATCTATCTAGGAAACTAGAAGTTAACTATGTCAAATTCCAGTTTAGGGGAGGATTGTTAGGTATATTTGTATTTATTAGTTCCTACTGGTAGGTATGTAGTTCCTACTGGTAGAGTAATTGCTACTGTTAGTATTAAAGTTCCTACTGGTAGAACAAATTAGTCCTGGTAGAGTAACGTAGTGACTCTGGGATAAGTTCTAGTATGGATAGACATGATAAGTAATAGATAGACTCATGCAAACGTAATTCTAGGAGAATTAGTTTAGGGTTTCATATCTATAAATGAAACCATACAGTTTTAGGCTTGACAATAGATTGAACAATCAAGAAACAGTTTTACGATTAATAGAAAAGATCCATAGAGGATCAAAGTATTGTTTTTAGTAATTCTTCTTTAGCACTATTATTTATTTTCCGCGTGAACAATAGATTGTTTTGTTAGAGTCACTCACAGAGTTACTTTTGATTACATTAGTACTCTATATCCTTCACAGGCTTAAAAGATCTATCTAGGGCTAAGATCTACACCTAGGTCAATAAATTTGTCCTTGATTAACTAGGGGTTGGTGGATTGATCCTTGGTTGTAATTATTCCCTCGGTTTTGGTTGTAACAATTTTGATTATTTCCTTGGTTTTGTTGAACGGGAGGAAAACCGGGAGGTCGAATTTGATTAGCAATCAGGGCTTGGTAACTGGTATTTCCTTAATTGAAATTAGCTGCAGCGGCTTGGCAAACATACTCTTGAATATTGTCACGATAAACATTGCCATCGGTGGTGGGACAATTTCGGTAAGAATGAGCTCCACCGCAAGTAACACAACTTTCCTCGACTGCTTTTACGGGAGCGGGAGCTTAGGATTGGTTTTTCTTATCGAGAAGTAAAGCTTTCACTATATCTTTAAGTTCGGCAACATCAGGAGAAATACCAAGGGTGGAAGAGCTCGAACTCACTTTGGCAACAACCGGTTTGTTACGTGAATTACAAACTTTTGATTTACTCTCAATGATTCTTAGGCAATCACGGGGCATTTTATCCAAAAAGTTACCACCCATGGCGGAATTCAACAAATCTTGATCATTAGAGTTCAAGGCATTATAGAATGTATCGAGTTGATGTAATTTCGAAAATCCATGATGTGGGTATACCCAAAGAAGATCATTGAATCAGCCCCATGCCTCGTAAAACGTTTCATCAAATCGTTGTTGAAATCTCGTGATTTCATTTCAAAGATTTGTTGTTTTAGAAGGAGGGAAGAATTTGCTAACGAATTTCGAAACAAGATCATCCCATGTAAGAATCGATCGAGGGGGTTCTTTTTCAAGCCAAATCCGGGCGGCACCCTCGAGGGAAAATGGGAAAAGCATAAGCTTAACCGACGTACTCGGGACGTTCGGGAACTTTATCGTAGAAGTGATCTTGTTAAAATAACGAATGTGAGCATGAGGTCTTCTTTGTCATGTCTAAAAAATTGTTTGTTTTGAACGAGGGTAAGTAATCTGTGCTTAAGCTCAAAGTTGTCTGCGGTGATCTCGGGAACAACGATGGCATCCTTGTAACCCTCAGTCGGTGCTTCGAGCAATTAAGCCATAGTACGATTATCGGCCATCGTAACTACGGGAGGAGCTTGATTTTCAATTAGTTCCACAAGATTAAATGGTTCAACAAAAGTCGGGTTGACTTGTTTTTGTTGACGGTTAGAATTACGAGATTGAGAACGAGTGCGCATGCACTAAAATTTAAAAAGAAAATTTATACTATTTTTTTTCTTTGTATATATATATATATATATATATATATATTTGGTTTTTCAACAATGTATTCACAATATATTTTAATAACGGACAATGAGATAAGACACTTAAACCTAATAATCAACTCGCTTCTCGGTAACTCTTCAAAGAGAAAAATGTACAAAGGAGCGGAGGAGTAGGAAAGCGCGAGGCTATTAAAAACCTTTCTCCTTTAGGGTCATAGTTCCTAGGAACAACCCACCTTATACCCCTCTTATAGTTTGTTTAACTTTCGAAGGTGAGCCGTACCTCGCGAGAGACACAAAAGGTAAGTTTTTGATCTTTGGTTCGGGAATTGATTAATGATAATACTTCAATTGAAAGTATTATATTGATGGTGAATTTTATTTCTTTTTTATTGACAATTTTTTAATTTTTTGATTTTTTTGATTTTTTTTATATTATATATACTAATAAAAGAAATGAAAAATGTTTTTGTATTTTTTTTATATGAAAATAAGAAAAATAACTTCACGCGGAATGATCTTCAAACAAAAATTGTCAAACGGCTTCAAAAATCGTATACAATTCTCCCCGGCAGTGGCGCCAAAGTTGTTTGCAAATTTCTTAAATCTCTATTTGCCCGATTCAATGCCCCTCGTGCTATCATAAGTGATCGCGGAACCCATTTCTGCAATGACCAGTTTGCAAAGGTCATGCTTAAATACGGAGTTACTCATCGTCTCTCCACCGCGTATTACCCACAAACAAGTGGGCAAGTTGAGGTATCCAATCGTGGCTTGAAACGAATTCTTGAAAGGACCGTAGGCGAGAACCGTGCCTCTTGATCGGATAAATTAGATGACGCACTTTGGGCCTTCCGTATCGCTTACAAAACACCCATCGGGTGTACTCCATACAAGCTCGTATACGGAAAGGCATGTCATCTACCGATCGAGCTCGAGCACAAAGCCTACTAGGCCTTGAAGCATGCAAACTTTGATTTTTGACTTTTTTATAATTTTTTGATAGATTAAAAACCTATTTACTCAATTAAAATTCTAGGAAAATAACAAATTAACTCCTAAAAAATTCTAAGAAAATGATTTTCTACTTTAGGATAAGTCTAAAAATCATAAAAACTCAGAAAATCATTCACTAATTTTTATAATTAAAAACTATTTCCTAGAATTAATTTAAAAAGCTAAAAATGAAATTTAAAATCTAAAAATGATGAAAAAGATTTTAAACTTTGTAAACCTAAAACTATTTATTCTAAATCTAAAAACTATTTTTTTGTATTTTTCTGAATTAATTTACTATTTTTAAATCATTTTCTAAATTTTTAAACTTCAAAAAATAAAGAAAAATAACAAATAAAGGGGGAAAATCTAAAAAATTGCAGGAAAGTCCTAAAAGTTACAAAGATCCTAGGAAAAATAAGCTGGTTAAGCCAGCTTATCGAATAAGCTCTAAAAAGCTAGAAATAAGCTACGAATTGGCTTAATAAAAAGAGAGTGAAAATGTGTATAAGTATTTGATTGTGCAAAGATAAACCGAAAAAGACCCAAGGGCGAGTGGTAGTGAGTGTTGTGTAAAAAACGTTTGGTTGAATTGGGGTAGAGGTCTCGGGTTCGAGTCCTGCTCACCCTTGGCTTCCCCCAATTCCCAAATGTTTTTTACATGCCATTTTTTTACAACTTTTTAGAAAACTTAAAAATAAGCACTTTTTACAAAAACACTTTTTTTATAAACCCCGAATAAGCACTAAAATAAGCTAAGAAAGACAGAATAAGCCTAAACTTCACTAAGCCTTAAAAATGCTAACTGTTAAGCAAATTTAAGCACTAATAATTGAACAATGAAGAATCTAATAAAAATAAGTTGGGAAAACAGCTTATCAAATAAGCTGTGAAATAAGCTAAAAAGGCTTATAAGCTAAAAAGAGGCAAAACGTGTATAAGTATTTAATTTTGCAAAGTAAAATCGAAAAAGACCCCAGGGCGAGTGGTAGTGTATGTGTTGTGTAAAACGTTTGGTGAATAGGGGAGAGGTCCCGGGTTCGAGCCTTGCTCACCTGGGACTTCCCCCAATTCTCAAATGTTTTTTAAAAGCTATTTTTTACAACTTTTTAAAAGACTAAAAAAACACTTTTTACAAAAACGCTTTTTTTATAAACCAAAAATAAACACAGAATAAGCTGAAAAAGAGGACAAAATAAGCTAGACTTCACTAAGACACTAAAAGGCTAACTGTTTAGCTAATTAAGCACTAAAAAGAAAACTAAAAAGAGAAATAAGCTAAGACAAATAATAAGCTATACTTAATAAGAAATTTTGAACAAAAATAAGCAACTAAATTAAGCTAGAAAGACAGAATAATCAAAAAGCTATAAAACTTAGAAATTTTAAGCTAAAAGGCAAATAAGCTTAAATAAGCTCTAAACTAAAGAGAATAAGCTAAAATGGGCTTAAACTAACCTAATAAGCTATAAAAAGCAAATAAAAAAGCATTTTCTCAAATTTTTTCAACACTTTGCAATTTTGACGGCTTTGGCAAAAACTTAAAACAACAATGCAGGCTTTTAGACTATGATTCTAACCTATTTTTAACACTTGCACAAACTCAAAAACATCACAAAACAACAAGATTCAAAGTTCTAATCAAATAAGCAGATAAAATGAGCTATAAGCTCATAGATTCAAACCATAAATTTTTAAAACCTTAAAAATGAGATTTAATACTTAAACACTTAAACAAAATGAATTTTTGGACTTCTTTAAGCTAAACTAAACTGACTCAAGTATCAAGATGCAATTTTGACCCATTTTGACCCATTAAAACAGTTTAACCAAACACCTCTTTAACTTTTAAAAACACTTTTTAAAGCTGATTAACAATGATATAAGCAAACTTAATGGAAAACAGATAACAAGCAAGTAAAGTTAAGAAATATTAAGCATAAAAAGAACAAGAATAAGCACTTAAATAAGCTAATGAGTAATAAGCAATTCAAAGGCAAATAAGGACAATTTAACTCAAAAACATAAATAAAAGGCATAAAAGCAACAATCAAAGACAAATAAGCATAGATAACCTAAATAAGCAACAAAAAGCATAAATAAGCAAGAAATAAGCAGTGCTACAGTGAAATAAGCCAAGACTTAAAAAGAAAGAACTTACAAAACCCTTGCTTAAACAGGGCAAACAAATGCTCTTAAGAGCTTATCTACAAGCTCTAGCTTATCAAAGATAAGCTAGTAGTGTCCATAAG
This sequence comes from Tanacetum coccineum, assembly GCA_026074375.1. NCBI lineage: Eukaryota > Viridiplantae > Streptophyta > Magnoliopsida > Asterales > Asteraceae > Tanacetum > Tanacetum coccineum. The sequence goes on from BQNB010150924.1 coordinate 7,678, forward strand.
CCTATCCAAATTTGGCTTATCATCTATTAAGCTGTGGGATTTGAGGGTGATATTTTTTTTTTGTTAAATTTTCTTAAATACCTTATATATAAATGAAGACATATTTAACAATATGCTTAAATAAGTTCTTATAAAAAGCTTATGCAAGATTCTTGATGGCTTTTTTAAACACAAATGAGTAAAACAGTTTTTAAACTAGAACTTGAAATTTCATTAATAAAAACATTACAATATTTAAAAGGTTACAATAAAAATTTAACTAGGTGAAAAACTTAAACAAAAAAACTAACTGCCAAGGCTTACAAGTGAGCTCTATTATACTAATCCAAAAAGAAGATTCTAGGAGTGTGCTTTTTTGTGAGAGCCTTGCAGATGTGTATGTTGTGTGAGAGGGATCCCCAAGATCAACATAGCCATCCAAAATAAGTAAGTGCCAAGTTTTGACATCTAAGCCATTGATCTCTTGTCTGTTCCTTGGACGAATGAGGTTGCAAGGGATTGCCAAAGTGGATTTTAGGGGATAAGGTGTTAAAGTTTTGGTCGACATAGAGGAGAAGAAAGAGGATGATATCTTTGTCTGGTAAGTGAGGACAGACACTATCAAGGGAGAAGAGAAATATGTTCCTGCAATATTTAAAGTTTAGGAAAATTCAAGAAAGGTCCTTTGAAAGTGTATAACTTTGGGATGACAACCATAGTCCTTGTATTTTTGCATTTTGGCACTTTTTGTTTTGTAAATGGTTTGCGACGTTTGTCTTTTGAGACTAACGTATAAAAGTTATAAGGGTGTGTGTTAACGGGAGTTAAAGGGTGTTGTGTTTGGCTTTTGTTTGGCAGGCTATAAATACAAGGTGACTTGGTCCATTTTATAAGGTGTAAGGAAATTTTTAGGCTTGTAACATATAAGAGGGGTGACCCAGCCCACTAGTGGGTTACGGGTGGGCCCCCACTTTAGCAATTTAGGTTTCGGGTTCGGTTTCTAGATGCCCTTTCCCAAGCACTTCTTGGGGTTGACTTTGACTTTTTATACTTTATGTTGACTTGACTTTGTCTATTTTGACTTCTCACAGGTCTTACCCCCCCCCTTCGTTCTCGTGCTTTGGTTTTGTCCGTTATGGCTTCGATTTTTTGTCCTTTTTCTTGGATATCTGTTACCTTAGTGAGTTTTATGTCATTTCTCCCCCTTTTTGTAGAATCAAAAAGGCATCGTCGAGAATTGCTAGTAAAATCGACGAAATAAATGCTCCCTCTTGATGTGTGCTTCACATAAGGCACCATCGGCAATAACATGCCAAATATCTAGATCTTTTGACTTCACATAAGTTTCGAATCTATTTTTCTAATAAATAAATTCATCACTTTCAAATAGTGGTGGTCTTTGCATATATTGCCCTTTTAAATATTTTTCCGATTCCATAGATAGATTCAAGTTTTAAAATACAATTTATTTTAAAAATCTTGTTTGATGTGGCTCTGATACCAATTATGGAAAACTAAAAGGGGGGTTGAATAGTTTACCGCTTTTTAATTTAATGTTTATGTTTGTTTATAAAAACTTAGATTTGACTTTTTATGAATTCAATTCTTGCACAATATGAATAATATAAATAAGTAAGAACAAATAAAGAAATAAGAGATAAGAGTTAGAAAGATCAAACCACAACACAAGGATTTATAGTGGTTCGGTTACGAAGCACCTCTTCGCCCTACTCCACTCCTCGAGCACCTAACTCGAGAGTTTTCTTCACTATGTCAACAAACTCCCTTATGGCGGAGAAAACCGTACACAACTTTCGCTTATATCAATTTCTGACACTAAGCTAGATGTCGAGTTCTAATCTTAGCTAAAACCAATCTATTACGACTTCACAACTTCTTCACTACTTTCATGACTTCACAACACAACTTTACAACTACACAACTTCTTCACGCCTTAGTATTCTTCACCACACTACTTCACTACTTCACTTCTACTTTCACACCTAACTATCACAACTTGGATGAATCACTAAGATTCAACTATACTTACAACAATCACCAAGATCTATCTACTACACAACTTTACAAGATTTACAAATGATTTACAAGTTATGATATGGATGCAACAAGATTGCAATACACACTTGAGGTGTAATACTTCTTCACTTGATGATGGAAGTATTCTTCTCTTGCACTTGAGGAATTGAGCTTGGATCACTTGGAAACAAAGCTTTATGATTAAATGATCAAAGGATTTTAATGAGATGTGTGGGCTGTTTTTGATCAGAAAGAATGAGTGCAAAAGGTGAGAAAATAGTGGGGAATAGTCCAGTATTTATAGGACATTCTGGAGGAGCGTCTACCTATGGGCGGTCCCCTTAAATAGGTAGGCGGTCCCCTTAAAGATAAGGGGGCCGCCCGTATATTTAAGGGGGGCCGCCCTAGGCTGGGCGCTCCCTAGTTTGTCCTTTTGTGTAGGGGGGATTTTCGGAAACTTTCTAGCCGTTTTAGGTCCGAAAATTTGAATTTCAAAATGTTTATTTTGAATAAAACATTTCTTTTAATTGTAGAAAATGTTTTGTAATGTTTATAAAAATGTTTACAACATTTTATAAAAGTGTGAGGTTGAATAAAAATTTCCTTTGATCATAAAATGCATTAAGCATTTATTTATTCATACCTTTAAGTGATATAATTTTCGAAATGAAAATTTACTACTAATTACTTGTTTACGTTTAATTTTACATTGAACGTTTTTATATTTTGTGATTATCAAAACGTAAAGATGTGAAAAATATTAATAATGTTTTTAGGCATTATTTCTATCAACAATCTCCCCATTTTTTATGATTACAAAATTTAAACTCATTAAATGTAAAATTATTTTTAAACAAGTATTTAGTGAGTTTTATGTCATTTCTCCCTCTTTTTGTAGAATCAAAAAGGCATCGTCGATAATTGCTAGTAAAATCGACGAAATAAATGCTTCCCCTTGATGTGTGCTCCCCCTCGTTCGAGGGCACCAAGGAATCGAGCTATGGTTTCTTGGCTACAAAAACGAGTTAGAATAATACAAATATTTCTAACATGTAGCAAGTGAGGAAAAATATGGCATAATGATAATGCAACCAACAATAATCATCCATTTAACATAAAATAATGTGTGAACCACACTCATGCATACAAAATAAATAACATGCTAACATACATCAAATTTTAAACTATAAAAAGTCCTATAACTAGTAAAGCTCCATAGGACTTGCTTGCAAAATGGTAGATGAACAATTATTTAAGAAACTAAACATAGAGTATGTTTAGTTTAGGGAAGATGGTGGAGGTGTTGGGATGATGGTTGTCGGTGGTTGTGAGAACATATGTTCAATATATGAAAACATATATTGGAGTTCATCTCTCAATCCAAATATGAGAGTACGTATAACAACCCGTAATTTTCTAGTATTTCATCATTGTAATATCTTCTTACTATGTTAAGTATTACTTTTTCACGGGAATAACATTTTTTTGTTCTCATTCCTAACATACGTATACCATAGTTTACATTTCTAAATAAACGAGCTCACGTACTGACCTTTAGCCTATTTTTTCTATGTACATCATAAACATCATAACATGTCAAGTCAATAACTATAATCCTCATAAACATGTACCTATCTATTTTTTTACTAAAGTATATCATGACAAAAATAATCCAAATGAACATAAAACCATTAACTATTAAGCCAAAACCTAAATTTTGGGTAAAGTAAACATTCAAAAAAATGTACAAGAAAATCCACGAAAAAAACAATTAATATAACATCTCATTTGAATATGAATTCCCTCTAAAATAAAGTACAAGTCTTATAAAGCATAATGTATAAGTCATTAATGCACGACATTCAAAATAGCCGTTTTACCTTCGTTTTCCTAAGGAATCTTGTACAAACTATTAAGTAAAATATACAAGAAAGCAATGCTCAACTTTTTAACAACACTTACTAATTTTTTCCTCCATTCCCAATCATTAATTAATCACTATTTTAAAACTCAAAAACCCCTACTTTCTAAACCGAAGAAACCCTAAAACCGAGATAGTTTCTAACTCATGACCTATTTCTTTATTTTTACCCATTAATAACCTTAACCATTAATCAAATTAAGTTGTAAACACTTAATATACAACATTACATTTCATAATCCATCCTCATTACTCTAATGTACACAAAATCAAAACCTAAAACCCTAACCCGAGCTAGTCTTGAACCCGCCACCCTTTTTCTTCATTTTCTACCCATTTTAAATGCAACCAAGCACACAAGCTCCTCCATGATCATGCTACTTCATTTAAAAGCAGCATACAAGTACCTTAATGCATTACTTGGTCACAAAATTAGCCACATGACCTCCTTGGGCACCAAGCTATACCATAGCCACATCACCACCCCCATCACCTTCCACCTTTCATCCCAAGCACCTTAGTCACTAAACTTGCTCCCTAATACACTCTTAACACCTGGTATTCAAGTATACTTGGCCACCAAGTTGCTAAACTTGGCCTCCAAGTTCATTTTTACCTATAAATAGGTCGAACATCCTTCATTCAAACTCACACCTTCATTCTTTCTTTCTATTCATCAATGGAATCCAAGGTCTGATCAAGGAAGTCCTAATAAGTCCTAAGAGCATAATACAAGTGAAGAAACCAAGTCTTGAAGCCCCAAGGTTGTGATCCTAGGCGTACGAAGCAAAAGTCCCCATTTCAACCCATTTTTGAATCCATAAGCTCAATTCAGGTTCTATAAACTCCATTTCTGTTTCCATACTCTTATAATATTCATATGATTATGCTTAATCCATGGTTAAAAGCTTTGAACTCAAAAACCCATGCGTTTTCCCTTTTTGATCCAAACCGAACCTATGAAACCCTAAAAACATGTTTTCTTTTAATCTATAAGCTAAACCCTCAAGCTATTGTTATAAGCTATCCTAATAATCTGATCAAACAATATTATAAGTATTTTATCAAGTCTTAAAAGCTTGAAGTTTAAAACCCGCTCATTTTCATTTAAAAACCCTAAAACGACCCATTTTGATTTTTAGCTAAACGGATCCTTTTTCTAAACTTTTGTTACGTTAAAACTTCTTATTTTAGCTTATATTAATAAGCTATAACCTGAAAATATCATTTGGAATCTTAAAATAAGCTTGCATGGCATTTTGGACTTATTTTGCAAAAGTATTCCATGCAAGGGGTATATATCGTAACTTTCTGAAATTAATAACTAGAGGGGCAGAAAATGTCATTTTCTTAAAGTTATAACTATAAGGACTTATTTTGCCAAGTTTCAAAGTTAAAGGTTTAATATGTAAATACTTTTTATATAAAGAACTAAACTCGTAAAAGTTTATAATCCAAGGGTATATTTTGTCAATTTTGCAAACTTATAAAATATTATATTTTTATTAATTATAAAAATATATATAGCTTTTGAAGAAACTTAAAACTATAATGTATCACGTTACTAGGGAGCTTCATGTGAGGGGTTTTATTTGGGTATACGTTTTGACGAGTTTGCTGGATTTACGATTTAAAGTGTCCTGGCTCCTCAAACGTTTACTACATGACCTCTGAATTATGATGGCCTGAACTGTGATACGATATTTTCATAATAAATTCAATCAAAATGATATTACATTATGACATAAAACATATCCAATCAAACTAAGACTTGACATATTACCCAGGTTGCGTGACAAGGCCATTGCTTTCATTTCACATACTTTTGCCATCAATCAGATTTCCCTATACTGTTAAGGTGAGATTTCATAACCTCGCTTTTAAATCTTTTAATGCTTTATAAACCCGTGAGGGGGATACATGCTTAAACCATGAATGCAAGTGTTTTTCCAACTGTATGCTATCCAGACATGTATGTTGCCTAAGTACCTTCCAGTGCCACTATTTCTATATCATGAATCATTAATTACTTGCATTGTGAGTGAACGTGAATATTGTGAATAGATCTATTGGGGTGACGACTCCCATTGGTATACCTATGCTTGTGGTAGCCAAACGCACTATAATTGACTCAATGGGTAACTTTGGCAAGTTACCTTTCCACGGGGATATTTGTTCCTCAACCAATGTCACTATGGTGATTTTCCCTGTTAACGTATTGATGTCATAAGCTTAGATATAATAATATTGTTTTCCATGATAATTGTATTCGTTGCAATTATTACTATCCATTATGATAACTTGCATTCAACCGTTTTCCATGATAATCATGTCTACTTATGGTTATATAACAACGTAATCCACTATCTATTATGATAACTTGTATTCAACTATTACATTTCAAACCTATGAATTTCACTCAACCTTTGTGTTGACCCTTTTTATGCATGTTTATCCTAGGTAATTAAGAAATTTATAGCATAGAGTGACATGGACTTGAAGATGACTAAAACCTATTATCATTCAAATTTTATGTTTCTAGATTTTGGGACCTATCCTTTTGTAAAACTCTGATATATTATTGAATGATAACTAAATTTTCCAAAAACATCTCTTTTGAGTCATTTTCTATGATTATGATTGTTGTACTATGAAGTAATACCCTAGATTAGCTTCCGCTGCTATATGTAAAAATGGGGGTGTTACAGATTGGTATCAGCGCCATTGTTATAGAAAACAAGGTTAAAACCTTAACTATAACTACTTTTCTTTTGCCATTAATGTCCTCTGTGCCACTGCATTTCTTGAATAGTGAAGACGTCACTACTTTTCCTGAATGGTATATAAAAATACATAACTATTATACTATTATATAAGTAACATATGTTATTTACTATTAGGTTGTTACAGTCATATCTCGTCCCTTCACTCTACTATCGTCCCATCTGATTCTGATATTGAGGATGCTTTTTCCTCCACGAACATTTTAAACTATTTCCCAGCCTCACCAGGAAACATCTTTCCTAATCCGTTCGAGAAGATTTCATCACCAAAAGATACTAAGACTTCTGTTGAATCACCTATTTCAATATCTCCATCTTCATCAGTAGGATTTTCATCACTCGTTAGGTCAACTACACCACCACCAGGCTATTCCTTTAATGAGTTATCTAATTCTGTGAAGATATCCTTATGGATTATATCGCGACCACTAGGAAGTGAACTAGTCCCCAAGGAACCTAATGAGTCAGATGCTTGTGAAAGTATTCATCTCTGGAAATGATCATTAAGAATATCAAAGTTTGTCATCAAGGGGTTTCTAAACAAGATCCAAGAACTCAAGACAACAAGGGAGAACCACCAGATTAGATTTGTATCATTTACAGCTTTCTAGAATCTAACCACTAGATGCATGGTATAAATAATGACACTTGTCAAATTTTGTAAATTACATAGACAAGTTGTTTATAATCTAATACGGTGGTGATTCCGTTATACCTCGTTATTTCATAATACCAATTGTGTATGTCTAGATTGTCTATCCTATATCCTGTAGTATGATGACTCATATCTTTATTCGGGATTACTATAATTCTCTTACCATTCAATTTTCTCAACACCTTTTTATCTAAAAACACTAAGCCTCCTATTGGATCACTCATTTCTGTGTCTATCTCTCGAAGTCTTAATATTCTAAAATTTCTGTTGTATCCTGCAATATCAAAGAATGATCACAAGTCTTTTTATCATATTTCCCATACCTTAACTTGTTGTACGACTATATCATTTTATGGATTATTATTTTGTGTCATCTTGTATATTGATAGATGCCTCCCAAGAGAACATCAACATCTGAAACACCAACAATGACTCAGGCTGCCATCCGGCAACTGATTACTGATGGTATTGCTGCAACTCTAGAAGCACAAGCTGCTACCATGGCAAATGCCAACAATCCTAATAGGAATATTGGACCAAGAAAAACTCCTGTAGCAAAAAGAGGAAACTACAAAGAATTCATAAGCTGTTAACCTTTCTATTTCAATAGTACGGAAGGAGCTGTTGGCCTCATCCGCTGGTTTGAACATACTGAATCGGTATTTTCACATAGCAAGTGTGCCGAGGAAGACAGAGTGACATTTTCTACTGGTACTCTAACCGATGACGCCTTGTCCTGGTGGAATGCATACGCCCAACCTATTGGGATGGAACAAGATAACAGGATCACCTAGACCGAATTAAAAAGGCTTTTGACCAATAATTATTATCCTTGAACTGAAGTCAAGAAAATGGAAGACAAATTTTACAACTTGGCTGTGAAAGGAAATTGTTAGATATGAGTAAAAGACTCGGTCA
>BQNB010150928.1:0-15969 GCA_026074375.1 Tanacetum coccineum
GGTGTACGGTTCGGTTTTTATCGGTTCGGTTTTCATCGGTTCGGTTTTCAAGTTTGTGGGGTGTACGGTTCGGGTTCATCGGTTTAAAAAATTTCAAAGTCAAAACCAAAACCAAACCAATTATAGACCGGATAAAACCAAACCATACATCAAATTAGAATTCGGTCTGGTTTCAATTAAAACCAAGAAAACCAAATTCAAGTAAACTCCAAAAAAATTAAAAAAGTTTTCCCCAAAATATAATCTAAAAGTTATAAATAAAAGATAAAATTTTCAAATAAAATTAACATATCAAAAAGTCTCACAGAGTGTTCAAGTAAATCAACAAAATAAAGTTTAAGAAACGAAATGTTTCAGAACTTAACGCAAATAAAAGAAAGCGAACGAAGATAAATTTTCTTCGATAAAATTCTTTCGAAGCCTTATTAGCTTGAATATTCCCTCTTGAAGTATCCAAACACAGTTGCAATTTCACTCTTGCTTAGTATATGTGAATTCATATGAATCAAGTAGGCAAACTCTTGTTTAATTACTCACGAATATGCATCAATGCTTGTTTTGAGATGTGATTAGTTTAAAAGATATTTTAAAATAATTTGATTGCTAGTTAGGTTAATACGATAGAAGTATATATATAATTAACTTTTTCTATGTGTATAGAGATATTTAGTTTTTTCGGTTTAGTTTGGTTTTATTTTTGTCAAACTATAACCAAACCAAACACCAATTAAATACTTCGGTTCGGTTTTGAACCAGACCATACACCAATTAAAATTTCCGGTTCGGTTCTATTCAGTTTCGGTCCGGTTTCTTTTTTGATTTGTTCGGTGTCAAACCAAACATTGAACACCCCTAGTAGTGGTAATAATGACGTTCTTACTAGTACTTTAGATGCTGGTAATCCTTTACATTTTCAAACTAATGATAATAACAGTGGTTCTTTGATTAATATTAAGCTTACCGGTTTTGAAAATTATAGAGTTTGGGCTACTGCTATGAAAATTGCTTTACAAGCTAGGAATAAAATTGGCTTTGTTGATGGTTCTTGCATTAAAACTCCTTATGTGACTAGTGTTCCCTTGAATAATTAATGGGAAAGATGTAATGTTGTAGTATTGTCTTGGTTGCTAAGTAGTATTTTAAAGGATTTATATTTGAGTCAACTTTATTCTGAAAATGTTGCTAAGGTTGGAAAGAATTATAAGAAACATATGATAAATTGGATGGGTTTATTTTTTTCAATCTTATGCAGATTATTAATAGTTTTAAACAAAATGGTTTGCATGTTTTTTAGTATTATCATAAACTAAATTCTTTGTGGAGAGAGTTTGACATTCTCACTAAACTTTCACCTTCTACTTGTGATGCTAAAGCTGAATAGGAAAACATAATCAAATAATGAAAATTACTGATAACATCAAATACTCTATACATTTTTGTATCAAAATCCCTCGTGAAATGTTAATAATTGTCTATTTGTGGTTAAAATATATGTACTTAATCTCCTTATATTTCATTTACAGGAAAATATGAACGTTGGAGCGGAAAGACATTGGAATTGGACGGATTAAGTTAAGAAGTTATGCTGCCAAGACATAACTACGACGTAGTTGCCACACATAACTACGTCGTAGTTCATAAGAAGACCCAAACACGCTTAGAAGCAACTATGTCGTAGTTACCAAGAGTTACCAAAGAAGTCAAGTCTAGTCAGAATTACGACGTAGTTAGCCACTTTAACAACGTGAATCAGCATAACTACGATGTAGTTTACACCCTCAACTACGCCCTAGTTGAGACGAATATTATAAATAAAGGCCCAATCTCAGCTCATTCGTATCATTCACTCGGAGGAGAGTTTCAAAGATCATCTAGGGCTTCCAAGGAAAGAGAAATTCAGCGCATTCATTCACTAATTCAATGGTGAGATCAGTTTAACTTATTTCTTGTATTAATCATTCATCACAGACTTGAAGACTATAATGTTTTCTCAATCCAAGAGTTATTTCATTATTTCTTGTATTATCTATAGCATGAGTGGCTAAGAATCTTAAGTGTTAGTCTTGTTATGATTTTGTTATGGTTTTGCTGCTTGTTTCCTGTTGAATTATCGTTTATAGGATATCCTTATTGCCTGTTGTATGATCCACAAGTTTTGGTAGTATTGATGCTAGTGTAGATCCTGTTAGACCTTATAGTAGACTTACCTGTTGAATTAAGGGTTCCTCAGGTACTAGGGATAGGTTGACAACTGTCCTTAGTGTAGGGATTGCTCATATCGCCTCCTACATTGTGATAGATACTTATAAAGTTTGAGAAACTCTTATTAGCATTAAACAGTTCATTAGGGTAGTTGGGGGTTAATCACTGTAGACTAGATACTCACCCTTCGTGTCTAACAGGGACCTGAGATCATAGGATACATAGGACAGGTTTCAATGTTCAATTGATCATGTCGATATTAGAACCACCATAAGCGATAAGTAGACATTACACTAAGAAACATTATCTTAACTATAACAAAAGAATAACTAGGCTAGTATGATTTTCTCCTTGATTAATTCTCGTATTTTAATTTCGCATTTTATTTTAATCCTGTTAAAATCATATTTAAACCATTTTAATCTGTGACCTATTCAAATTGAACTAAAACACTTAGCTCTTGGGACGACCTCAGATTTACCAATCCTGCACTACACACGATCGGGTTCTCTGTCGTTAGTATGTTGTAGACCATAGGTAATCGAGTTTTATAAATTTAAAACTTGAAAAATTAATTTAAACACTTAATACGCATCACTTATGCAGTTTTTAATGGGATTAGATGAAGTTTATCAACCTATAAGGAGTTCTTTACTAACCTAGACCGAGTTACCTAATGTGAAAGATGCTTTTGTGATTGTGTGTAGGGAAGAGACACATAGGGATCTTCGGTCTACAACTAGGGTTCAAAAACCCAAGGTTAGCTCTTTTGTTGCTAGAACTGTTGACAATAACAAAAGAAGTCAAACTATATATACAAACAATTTTGGTAATAATAATGGTAATAACACGACTCAGTATAAATCTTTGAGTTGTAAGAATTGTGGTCTAAAATGTCACACTATTGACAGATGTTTTGAAATAATTAGATACCCAAATGGTTTTAGGAAAAATTCAAATGTGATTTTTTTTCTAATATTAATACCAAGGGTAATTCCAGCAACAATGTTGAGGTGCAGAAAATAAGTGGTTCTTTGCCTTTTACTAATGATCAAATTTCAAAGTTAATGAGTTTGATAGGTGAAAAGGACAGTTCTGGTGTTCAGGCTAATATGGTAGGTATTGGGTTTAGTTTTTTTTAATGCCAATGTATTTTTAATAATCATAGTAACATGTTTTTAATGCTAATGTTAAAATTAACGGGGTTAACTCTCGTTTTAGGTGGATTATTGATTCAGGAGCAAATCAACACATCACTTCTTCTACTAAAAATATGACTGGACGTTTTTGTTTTTTCAGAGATATTTAAGTTTATTGTGGGGCCCTACTATGGATTGTTTGCTTAAGAATTAGACATGTTGGTAATCTAAGACTTATTCGTAATGTGGTTCTGTTTGATGAGTGGGTTATACTTGAATATATTGTTAGTGCTGGGAATTTTTCCATATCTAATAACCATTAACACTAACAAAAGCTTTCGTAGCGGAACTTATAAAATCGTCTAGAGTATGTAAAGAACAAAAGAATCAATGACGTGTACCTTTTAGCAATGAATGGATACAGTTCTTGAATATACGTGTGTGTATAAATCGAATACCACGCGATAACCACCCAAGATCTAAAGGTAGATCTCTCTACTTCAACACACAATACATTCTTAGCAATCAATTAAGTATGCTAGTACTAGTAGTGACAAAGTCAAACCACCGCGTTCTTGAAGAAATCAACTATTGAAACCTATGTGGTTTCTCTTTGTCGAACAAAACCCACGAACCGAATCCCTTAGGGATGTTCGGTCGATCGCACGAGAAAGAGGGAGAGAAGGAGAGATTTTTAAGGATTTAGGTTTTCAAGTTATATAAATAATGATCCCCTAGATCTTTTTATATAGGCATGCAACTTGGCTTGCAAGTTAGGCAATTTCACCTCCTCTTGGAGATTAAGAAACTAATTGACTAAGGCAAAAAGGAAACAATTCTCACACTTTCATTTTCTCCATAATTGCATATTAGTCCTTTGTTTAACTATTAACGACTAATAAACTTCTCATTAAATATATATTAATATTTAACGCTCGTTTAAGCTTTATCACTAAATATATTACATTTAATATATTTATTATAATTATTTTACGTATTAATGAGTGCGTCCCCGTAGGCTCGAATAAATTCCCGAACATATATTATTTCTACGTAGACATATTCCTACAGCTCCCACTTGGACATGTATCAAATAATATAATAACATTGGTAAGCATCTAGCAACATGCCAATGCTCCCAAGAATATCCGAGTGTGGTTTCATAAAGTCAAAGATAAATGATTTATGTAGTTACAATCCCTTTATTTCAGAAACCGTGTTAAAAATGGATATGGATCAAAGTCATTCCATTATTTAACGATTTTGTTTCTCGTATATATGATTAATCAAGATTACCAAAATCATCGAGACATATCTACATGAGTTTTTTGGTGCGGCCACTCATACATCTGATTAACCCTACGAGGAGTCCAGTGGCATCATTCTTCAACTATTGAAGGAATAAATTCTTTATTGACTACAAGTGTCATGTCACATGATTCATAACTACTTCTTAAATAGTTCTTATTAGCTACCTTATTCAGGATAACTAGAACTAAATCAAGAAGACTAATCCACACATCTAAGGATTTAGTAAACAAAATCACTTACAAGATTCACTTAATTACGCCGATCCATAAAAGTGATAATCTTGTTAGTTGGGGAAGTCTGGTATTCATCTTATGAATATCATGTGAGTTTGGTGGACACATCCTTTAATATCCAAAAATATCAACAATCACTCAGATTTGTCTTAGTTCAACAATATTCTTATATTGTTGATCAACAATGGACTAATTTAGAATAATAAATATTATTCACGGATTAAACATGCAAATATAAGACACAATTCATATTAAATATAACCAACATACCAAGTATCATTATCATTAATAAAATTGTCTTAACATCCCGTATCCAAATACTAAACACAGATCTACATGAAACTACTAGCTAAACAAAGTCCCATGCTTCTAGCATGTTAAGTAAGCTTTCCTTTTGATAAAGCCCATCTTAAAAGGAACGCAAGATTGATCATCCTGTGTGACTTTACGAAGATAAATCTCCCCGCTCCAGTTTCAATACACTCACTATCACACCCCATCATAGGCGGAAACACGGGAATGCAACATAATGATCAATCATAACACAAGATACAAAATAGAGAAATCTAAAATGCATAAATGAAAGTGTCATGATGACCATCAACCTTAATAACTTTGAGTGATGACCCATCGAAGAACACAACAAATAGTCGCTTACAAATCCACTTGCCCACGCAGGGTTCCATACAAGTCTTAAACACTAATCCTCAAGAAAACAAATCCATAACATACTTCAAAAGTAAGACTTCTCAAACATAATCCTTACAAGATATACTTAAAGTCTGCTATCACACATCTCAATCTTAACGACCATTCTCTTCACCTAAAAATGATACTCGAAGACGTCAACAATAATGTTGGTGAGCTCGTAGGTTTGAAGGAAACCTAGTCGATGTGCCAATATCTTAAACAGTTGGACAATTGTGCAATATGACAGTGAATATATGCAAACAATCATAAACCCATGACTTAGCATCCCCGCTAATCATGTACCAAGACCTAGCATTCCCGCTAGTCTTATCACCAGCGTGTATCACCGCTCTTAGGGTCGCAACCTCGAATGTCTTACCGCACCTAAAGCTTACCAACTGGAGCTATATATAGGGCAAAGTTCACAAGTCCCACACTATAACACCCCCAAATTGGGTCGCAGCGGAATATGGGTTGGGGTGGTACTTCATAGATCAATAACACAAGATAATATAAGAACGACCAAAAAGTCGTTTAAAACTGATACATTGGATTTAACAAAGCGTTTGTTACAAAAGCCCGAAGCTTTACTTGTTCATTGTTTCCAAAATACAAAGATACTAGTTCATAACAAATATCCCAAAATGAAATGCAACCAAATCTTCATGCACGTGACATCCAAAATATAAAACCACCAATGTATCCCTTGCACCCTGTGCTTATTGACCTCCTGAAAAACATTGCTTTAAAACGTCAACATATTGTTGAGTGAATTCATATGTTTGTAAAAGTATAATATAGGACCGCAAGATTTCCCCATGATAATTCAACAGATGCAAACATCATAAAATGCAATTACATTTTCCTAAGCTCATGACACAGAAGCTCGATATGTATGAAATGCAATATAAATTGCCAACATTGCCCGTGTTGATGTTCTAACCCGCAACATCCTATGTCTGACATGGTATAAGTTCGTTTGTCCAGTGATAGCTAATCACTCGAACGGGGATGTCAATCCCAATAGATCTATTCATAACATTCGCGCTCACAATCTTAGTAATTGACAGTTCATGATAATAGGCTCAGACAGAGTTATCGCTACTTAGACAAACACGCAATCGTAATGTAAAATGTCCACTTGCGTCCATTTGTAAAACATGCATATGTTTCTCACCCCAAAACTTGTAAATCATTATAAATGTAAAACGTGGGGCTATGAACTCGCATTGAGTTAATGATAATCCAAATACAACAGAAAATGCGTCACGGAAATGACGGAATGCAACCTAATTAAACGTAGGTCGTATAAGTACTAAGCATATTGATTAACTAATGTCATATACAATTCTATATAGCTACATCACCATCTAATTGTGTTTGTGAAATTATATTTATAAAGTTAAAACGTTTATAAATATCTCAATAGCAAAAACGACGCGATTTCTTTGTTTTAAGCCCGTTTCTTACGTTTTTTATGTCTACGCTTTCGTATTAAGACGGGTTATCAAAATATTACATTTTTATATTTTTGACCTACTGGTGAACAGTAATTTTACTGTTCATAACAGTGTATAAAATTATTTTTATAGATTTAGGTCTCGTAAATGTCGTATTTTATTCGTTATAGCTCCGTTCTTAGCGATTCTTTCGAGCACGTCTTTCTTATTAAAAGTTCTATCATATTAATGGTGTTTTCAAAATGTTCATGTCTGATATGAACAGTAACTTTTATAAAAATAGTTTTATAAAAGTATTTTTATACATTTAAGTATATAAACTCGCGTAATTCATAACTCCTTCGTTATTGATCCAAAAATTATGATTCAAAATGTTTTGGAATCCTAAAAATAAGTGCTATCTGTGAAAAATATTAAATCTTATATATCAGTAGTGGTTTATAACTTGTTTTTATAAAATTTCTTTTATAAACCCGTTTATTAACGTATAACTTGTAAACTACGTATCTTCTTCGTTATTAATCCGTTTTTTGAGTTTCGTACCTTTTTGGAATCATCATGAGACGTATTATTTTATAAAAATATAAAATAAATAGGTTATGTGTCGAATTAAAACAGAAGGTTTTGATGTTTTTCGTAAAAACATGTTTAAACCTAGTTTTTATAACTTTTAAGCTTAACCATCTTGTTACAAGTCCATTACTATGCTTTATATCATATGTCCTTCATATTATAGTGTCCATTAGTTCATACTTTGTACAAGTGTCCAAGTTAACAAGTCCTTAACAATGCTCTTAAATCATAAACTTTCTTAAGTAACTTTTACTTACTAGTTTATACATACACTTTTTACACTTAAACCAACATGGTACAATACTTATATTACCATCATATTATGATATTAACCACTTTATAACATGAATAAAAGTATACACAATCATGATCACAAGTACAAGTTCATTTTTCATGTTTAAAAGTATCCTAATGGTGATTTTGCTACATAGACTTATATATGCATAAAATGATAAATGTAAAGTTATAAAGAGTTTTAGATAACCTTATGACGATGTAATATGATAAACCACAATATCTAAACCCTTGTTTAGATATAAAACCAAAGCATGCAAAGCTTAGAAAACCCTAACTTTTCCAAGAAACCCTAGCTTCCTTTTCCTTGCTTTAATCCTTGCAAATGCTTAACCAAGCCATCTAAACACCTTAGGTCATCTTAGATATCATGTAGGAATATGTGTAAATGTTATAAATAAAATTTTGTATGGATTTGATGTGTGTTGGGTTGTAGCCGTGGGGTTTGAGGCAAAATAATGAGAGAAAAGTGTTCTTTTTCTTATGAAGTATGAAGTGTATGTGTTTCTCTCCTAGTTGCTTGTATTATATATTATAAGACTAAGTCAAGAGACATGTAGAGGAAATCTAGGAAGTCTTTGATCTTGGTTCATTTCACTATTTGAGTTAGTAAGAAGAAATATCTACTTGTTTCCTAAAATGAACATTATCCCATGGTTTCAAGGAAAGTTGTTTTGCAATTTGATAATATCTTTGTACTCCTAGCTCCATATCCGGTTCTATATGTATATGTATGATATATTTTTGTAATTTTTGAGTATTGGGTATAATCGTGGGTATTTGTTGAAGCGTAGAAAAGTTTTGGTGGTTTTGGGTATGCCTAAACGTATTTTATCGTGAAACGTAAACACTTTACGCAACCAATAAAAATAAAATGAACAAAGTTAATAATTATCCTCAAAATAATTACTTAACACTTGCTTGATGTAAACATTTAATTGTTTGATGCCCGTTTACATTGAACGATCATTTTTAGCTTACGCGATTTAACTTAACTTTTACGATTAAAAGCAAACGCGTACAATACTAAAAATACATAGTGAATTTATTGACGTCGTAAATGACCCTAAAACACGGGGTGTTATACACACAGCATATCGTACCAACACATATCATTCACATAGCAGTCATAAGCACATAAATTATCCCAAAAACCAAAACCACATTTCGCACAATTCAGAAAACAGTTCAAAACACATTTGAGTATCATTTTCCCCCAACGGAAAAGATTTAAAAAGTGGGGCTACGAGAACTCACCTCAAGCAGCAAACTCAATATCACACAAGCAAATGCAACGACGTCCGAACACGACCTAGTCCAATTAATGTTCCTTTTAATCAATCTATTCCTAAAACATTTTTCAGGTTTGATGCATAGAGGTCAGATGCGCGTTGTACGGTTATTCTTAACGTTTTCAGTGGTGTGATGGTTGACAACTATCTAAAAAATATCATACTTTCAACCCGTACTTTAGTATCATATATATACTTATACCTTACTAATATAATAGATAAGAAATAAATACTTATATATATATATATATATATATCGGTAAATCTATTCGGTACTCTTAGTTATCATTAAGTCTTTATTTAAGCTATAAGAAATGAAACGTTTAATTATACTAAGCAATTTAGCGAAGTTTCAAAAAATATATTTTTCGTCTTTTAGCCGACCTATTAAAATAATAATATTTTATTATTAAATCGAGAAATCACGTTTTGAGTAAAGACTCTAAGTATAGACTTTTTACGAATTTTTGACATGACCCGTATGTTTATACAACGTTTTCTAAGGTTTTAAACCTTAAGTTCAAACAATTTTCCACAAATTCACCATTTTCCGACAAAATGCCAAAAATCCATATTTCGCATTGTTCACAAAAACGTATTTCTCAAACGACTTTCAATATCAATTCACAAGTATGTAAATTTTTCCAAAGTTTGCCAAAACTCATAAATAACTAGTTTAAGCTTATTGGGCCTTAAGGCCCAATAAAGATCCATTAAGATATTTATATGTATAATATATATACTTTATGCCCTATACTAAAGTCCATTAGTAAATATAAGCCCAAAACAATAGCTAACAAAATAATCCGGACCACAATAAGCATTCAATAAGCCACGGCTTATTGAGGCTTATTCGGCTGTGAGCCCAATAGCTCTAAAACCAATTCCATAAGCTTAAAAATAAGCTAATAAGCTACGTATCACATTTGGTTATCACCATAAGCTATAAAAATAGTCCGCAAAAATATGACATACAAGGGTAATAACCAAAAATACTTCTACTCGCTACCTTGTGGTTTTCGAACCACCTTAAGCCCAAAATAAGCCCAAGATAAGCCGAAAAGTGATTATAAATAAGCTATTATCCGAAATAAGCTAATTAGCAACAGATTTTTTTTCAAACATCACGACCACAATATTAAAACTAACAAAACCCCTTTTTCCCTTCTTCTATTTTTGAACCCAAACCGAGACCAAACAACCTTTACATTTTCTTTGTTTTCGATTTTTACAACGATCAACTTGTACAACTAACATTTATGCATCATAAGGTATTCAAAAGTACAAAAATATTTGAAATAAGATGACTTACAAAAATTGTCACTTTTGAACAAGATCGACACGAACTAAACAACCCAAACATTGTTTAAATGTTAACCCGTGCACTAGATATACATGATGTGGAATCAAACAAACTAATATGTACCAAGGTTAGGACAAGCCACCTGATAGCAGTTTAGATACACAATAAAATATACTATAAAAATAATATTCCACAAGAGCAATTAAGAAAATTCCTTAAGGAAAATTCATGCACTTACACCTCCCTCACTCCGCCCCTTAGCAACCGCCCTCATCGCTCACCTACAAACCCCGAACACCAACCACCCCTTAAACAAACCCTCCCAATAACACCCCACCCTAACACCCCCCAACAGCACACACCTCAAACATCCACAAAAAACACCCCTCTCTCCCAACAAAAACTTCAACCCCCCCCAAAAGTGTGTCCTACCTCCAAAAAGTGCACCAACCCTGCAGGCGAACTTCAACCGCTCGAAACACAACAACCCATACTAACCCACCAAAACACTAACCACAAAAACACCCCTAAACATAACCATCACCTCCCATCCCAAAATAGTCCCCCCCAAAACACTTCTCGCCCAAAACCCACCCCCCCTACTAGCACTGTTAGCCGCAACGCTTAACAACACCGAGCCATCCCCGTCCCCCACCCCAGAACCTGGAAAAAACCCTCACCCACCACACACCCCCACCAAAACACCCCATAACATCCCCCCGACCCTCTGACCATGAACCCCCGTACTTTACCACCACAACCCCCATACCAAAAAAAGCACCCACTACAACCTCCTCCCTCGCTGTATGCCCACCTCCTCCTACCTCCGCCGTTCAACCCCCTCCTCCCACTCTCTACTGAAAAAATCGACCAATCTCACAAATACTACCCCCAACACTCCAAAACACCCAACAACAAACCCCCCCCCCCAACTCATGATCACTACTCACACACTCCCAAAACACTAGTCCAACAAAAGACACCCAATAGCAACGACAACACCCTCCCACCTAAACCAACTGTAATCCAAACGACCAAACATATCCTCTCAAACACAATATAACTAAGCAACACCTACCCATCACGTAGAGACCACTCCCCCTAAAACCCAAATACCCATGAAAACCCCGAAAATTTTATCTCCCCCCACATCCATAAAAACCCCCTATCCGCACGGTTCCATAATCCAAAACGCAACCCTACAAAAGCCACCACGCGAAAACCCGTCTGAGCCCAATATCATGCACAAACACATAACAAATGATTCTGATCGACCTGAACAGTCCACATCACTGCAAGTTTAAAGACAACCCCTGGATAGTCGGGGAGAAATCTATCCTCAGGACACACTACCACAACCCATGACGTAATAGGTGAAGATGCTGTGTAACGCCCTACACCCCTGTGCCCATAAAGGTCCCAAACTCAAGCAGAACCAACCATACCATCCATCTACAACTCTAGCATCACTTGACAAGAGCCTATAGCAAAACGGTAAATTAACATTTACATGATTTTTGCATCTAATTACATTAACATGGGGAATCTTAACGGTCCTACATTACACTTTTACAAACATATGGATCTCACCAACTATATGGTTGACGCGATGAGTGTTGTTTTTTATAAAGTCAATGAAAAAACAGGAGGACAATACTGTATATTTATGCACGTGGCACCAAATAGCTATAAGTGCACAAAATTCATCCCCAGCTCGCACCGAAAATTAATCAAAAAGCCAAAACCTATACTCATATGAACAGCCCAGCATATCAAAGGTACAAAATTCCCCCCATCCCCACGACCCCAACCCTCAAAAAATGACCCCCCCGTCAAAATGAAAACCCACCCATTCACCTAAAACCCCACAATAAATTACCTAACAATCACAACACAATAGAACATATGGAACACAGCAGATCACCCCCACCCATATCCGCTGCTGACTACAATTAGGCGAGGAGTTACAACTTTTTTGCCCAATAAAAACACCATTGGAAACTTAGGGTGCGGTAAACATTTCGAGTTTGGCGACCCTAAGAGCGAGATTACCCACACTGGTGATAAACTACGTGAAGCTAGGTCCTTGGAACAAGATGTAAGCGTGATGCGAGAATTATATAGGATGTATCTTAGTTAGCCCTCTATTAACAAAGTCATATAGTGCACAAAAAGTCAACTGTATAAAGATATTGCACATCGACTAGGTTGTCCTTCAAACCTTAGCGAGCACACCAACATTGATTGTTGACGTTTCTTCGAGTATCAATTTTAGTTAAGAGAATCGTCGTTAAGATAGAGATGTGTTGATATCAGACTAACAGAATAACATTAAAGGCTTGCTTAAATCTCCGACAAGTCATAAAAGAATAAATAACAGTGAAAAGAATACTTTGCGGAAATATATACAGACTTTCAGTGCACCCTGCGATTCAATGATGGATTTGTAATCGACAATTTTTAGAGTTCTTGAAGGTCTACACATCAAAGAAAATAGAGGTACGAAGGACACAAGACACCCTCTATACAATAATGGCATTATTTTAGATTTCCCTAATTTGTAACCTTTGATATTAAAGAACATACATTAAATCCGAGTTACCGCCTAAGCCGGTGAGTGAAAGTTATTGACATAGAACTTGTGCGACCCACAGAGGGAGCTACTACACTAACCCCCCTCCATCCCCACACGCAGAACCTTAAAGCTAATGCTTATATCGAAAGGAAAGCATACTAAAGACCAGCAATGAGCATTGTACCTATGTTTTAGGCCAGTAGTTTCATTGTAGAACTATGTTTAGTATTAGTAACGGATTGATTAAGATCAATATTATTAAAGATAAATGCTACATTGGAATGTAGGTTTATAAATTAATATAAATTGAGTCCTATATTAGCCTGTTTAAATATCCGTGAATAATATTTAATATACTTGCAAATTAGTCCATTGTTGATCAACAAAATAGAAAATTGATTGAACTACGTACAAATCTAGAGATTGTATGCTATTTATGAAAATAAAGATTTTTACCACCAAACACACCACTATATACCACCTTCATACCACACATCCAACCCCCCCTCCACACGCCTCAAAAACCCAAAACATGCACTTCTACCATCACATCTCACAATACCTTATCAAAATAAACCACCCACCCACACTAATTGATGTCATAATAACAACATGCTATCGGTTCCAGTAAACCTAGAAAAGCTTTACGCACCACCGTCCAAGGTAAACCTGCCTAATATACAGCAACCATATCCCATGCCCCCTCCAATACTACCCCACACTCCCAAAGAACCAGACCCATCGAAATCCCCATCAGCCCCATGCCCTCCAACTAAAGGGATTAATCAACGTAAGAGTGGTCGCACCAAAAACACATGTAGATAAGTACTCGAAGAATATGGTAATCTATGAATTAATATCCAATAAACTAAAACCAAAAAGCTTTAAATAATGGCATGAGCATTGATCCATATCCATTCTTTAACACGTAACTTAAATAAAGTTATTGAAACTACATAAATCATTTATCTGTTGACTTTATTAAACCACACACGTTATACCTTGGGAGCATTGGCATGTTGCTCAGATTGCTTAACCAATGTTATTATATTAATTATTTGATTACATGCCAAGTTGTGAGCTGTAGGAAGTATTCTATGTATAAAAAAAATTGTCCGGGAATTTATTCGAGCCTACGGGACCGGCACTCGTTATACGTAAATACTTATAGATAATATATTAAATGTAATATATTTTAGTGATAAAGCTTAATGAGCGTTAAATATTAATATAAATTTAATGAGAAGTTTAATAGTCCGATAATAGTTAAAGCAATGGACTAATATGCCCCCCAAAATTTATAGGAGAAAAAGAAAGTGTAGAGAATGTTAACCTTTATTGCCTTAGTCATGTTAGTTTCTTAATCTCCAAGAGGAGGAGAAGAATTCCTAACATTGCAAGCCAATTGCATGCCTATATAAAAAGATTTAGGGGATCATTATTTGTATAACTTGAAAACCTAAATCCTTAAAAATCTCTCCTTCTCTCCCTCTTGCTCGTGCGATCGACCGAACATCCCTAAGGGATTCGGTTCGTGGGTTTTGTTCGACAAAGAGAAACCACATAGGTTTCAATAGTTGATTTCTTCAAGAACGCGGTGGTTTGACTTTGTCACTACTAGTACTAGCATACTTAATTAATTGCTAAGAATGTATTGTGTGTTGAAGTAGAGAGATCTACCTTTAGATCTTGGGTGGTTATCGTGTGGTATTCGATTTATACACACACGTATATTCAAGAACGGTGTTTCATTAATTGCTAAAAGGTACACGTCTCTTGATTCTTTGTTCGTTACATATTCTATACGTGTTTATATGTTCCGCTACGAACTTGTGTAGTTTAATGGTTAATTAGTTGTAAAATCCCAACACTAACAATATATTCAAGTATAACCTACTCATCAAACAGAACCACATTACGAATAAGTCTTAGATTACCAACATGTCTAATCTTAGCAACAATTCCATTAGTATGGCCCACAATAATACTTAAATCTTAAATATCAATAAAGTCAGTCATATTTTTAGTAGAAGAAGTGATGTGTTGATTTGCTCCTGAATCAATAATCCACCTAAAACGATAGTTAACCCCGTCAATTTTAACATTAGCATTAAAAACATGTTACTATGATTATTAAAAATACATTGGCATTGAAAAACTAAACCCAATACCTACCATATTAGCCTGAACACCAGAACTGTTCTTTTCACCTATCAAACTCATTAACTTTGAAATTTGATCATTAGTAAAAGGCAAAGAACCACTTATTTTCTGCACCTCAACATTGTTGCTGGAATTACCCTTGGTATTAATATTAGAAAAAAAATCACATTTGAATTTTTCCTAAAACCATTTGGGTATCTAATTATTTCAAAACATCTGTCAACAGTGTGAAATTTTAGACCACAATTCTTATAACTCAAAGAGTTATACTGACTCGTGTTATTACCATTATTATTACCAAAATTGTTTGTATATATAGTTTGACTTCTTTTATTATTGTCAACAATTCTAGCAACAAAAGAGCTAACCTTGGGTTTTTGAACCCTAGTTGTAGACCGAAGACCCCTATGTGTCTCTTCCCTACACACAATCACAAAAGCATCTTTCACATTAGGTAACTCAGTCTGGGTTAGTAAAGAACTCCTTATTGGTTGATAAACTTCATCTAATCCTATTAAAAACTGCATAAGTGATGCGTATTAAGTGTTTAAATTAATTTTGCAAGTTTTAAATTTATAAAACTCGATTACCTATGGTCTACAACATACTAACGGCAGAGAACCCGATCGTGTGTAGTGCAGGATTGGTAAATCTGAGGTCGTCCCAAGAGCTAAAGGGCGGTTTATTATTTGAGTTTTAAAGCTGTCATGTTTTAAAAGCAGTTTTGATTAAGA
>BQNB010150930.1:0-15969 GCA_026074375.1 Tanacetum coccineum
TATTATCTTGTGTTATTGATCTGATAAGTAACACGCCCTGGATCCTTATTCCGCTGCGACCCATTTTGGGGGTGTTACAACGATTGCAACAGGTCCCCACTCGTTCCGCCTCCCTCACTGTAGAAAACCAAAAATAATGACATCGTTACTAACATGTCACCATATTCTCCAACACACCATACAGCCACCCGAACATCAGTTTCCTGTTTTCGGGAGCAAAAGAAAACAATTATTAATACCGATATGTATGTACTACTCGTATATATATGATGAAAACAAATCAGTATTACATAAGAGTTAAACAATTGACCAAAATCTACTAAATGCTAAATCATGTACCTTGCCTTGTAGAGTGACCATACTGTATAACCATGGAGGTTAGAAGCATTGGTTATCACAACAATAAGGGCATGCCATAGTTCAATCTTTACATGATTTCCAGCCTATTAACAATAAAACTTAAGATTAGGAGTCCATTATACTCCATAAGTCTTTAGTAGGCTATAAATGATTTTCGATATGGGATTTAAATTGATTGGAGATAAGCCTCCCCCAAAATACATACCTCAGAAAGAACCTTGAGCATCTGATCAATGTACCAAATCTTGTCTGGGGAAAGCTTAGAACACCAAAGAAAAGAAAAATATTTTTCATAGCACTTGAGATGTACATTTACAGAAAGTTACAGTTGTGTTTTTTACCATAAGAACAAGGGTAATATTTTTCTTGAACAGCAAGAACAAGGGTAATATGGTCTTTCAAGTTTAGTGTACAAACAACCTGCAAAAAATTGGGACAAATTGGATAATAGTGAGCATAATAATATTTTTCTTTTTAAGTATTGTTCATGGATACACAAAACGACGTGACCAAAATACATATTCATAAGATACCCGCTCAAAACGTTCACACTAAATTTTACAACAGACATGGTGATAATAGAATTACAGCCCGGTGGAAAATACTTTCAAACACACTTCTGTACCATGACTAAACTATTATCCATCCTTTAGCTTAAAGGATACTAAATAAAACTACACCAAAGATTGTCGGTATTTCATGTGCCTAAAGGTATACTTCACTAGTCAACGCAACAGTATCATTACAACACAGCTACTCATGTTTCCATCATACTCCTGACACTTTCATCAGAAGCACACAAACAAATACACCTAATATTGGACATTTCCACCAGTTAACTTGTAACTATATACTAGCAAAATATATATCACCAATTCACCATCACTAATAGAATTAAGTTTTTGACGACTTAAACACCAACTCAATCACCCGTAACCCAACACGAACCTACGGCTCAATCACCTATTATAATTCCTGATCCACCTGAAAACCCGAACCCGGTTTCGATTCATCCCATGGCCACACGTTTCCGTGTCGGGACTAATCGTCCCACTGAGCGTCTCAATTTACATGTATCTTCGGTTTCTCCTTTACCAAAATCTTATCGTGATGCGTTTAGTGATCCAAACTGGCAAAATGCTATGCGTGATGAATATCATGCGCTTATTAAAAACAAAACTTGGACTTTAGTACCTAGACCACCAGATACCAATATTGTGCGTTGTATGTGGCTTTTTCGCCACAAGTATCTGGCGGATGGCACGCTTAGTCGCTACAAAGCACGTCTTGTAGCGAATGGTAGTACACAATTAGAGGGGGTTGATGTTGATGAGACTTTTAGTCCGGTTGTTAAACCGGGTACTATTCGGACTGTTCTTAGTCTAGCTGCTTCTCGACATTGGCCGATTCATCAACTTGATGTCAAGAATGCTTTCTTACATGGTGATCTTTCTGAGACTGTTTATATGCATCAGCCTCCTGGATTTCAGGATTCTGTTCATCCTGATTATGTGTGTTTGTTACAGCGGTCTCTCTATGGGCTTAAACAGGCCCCCCGAGCTTGGTTTCAGCGGTTTGCATCTTATATTACTCGAGTTGGTTTTTCTCATAGTCGTTGTGACTCATCTCTATTTATCTACAGACAGGGGATTGATACCGCTTATTTGTTATTATATGTGGATGATATTGTTCTCACTGCTTCTTCTGATGGTTTATTGCAACGGATTATTAGCTCTTTGCATCAGGAATTTGCTATGACAGATTTGGGTCCTCTTAATTATTTTCTGGGTATCTCTGTCACGCGCGATTCTTCAGGTTTATTTTTATCTCAGAAGAAGTATGCTATTGAGATTTTGGAGAAAGCACATATGGTTTCTTGTAATCCTAGTCGGACTCCTGTTGATACTGAGTCTAAACTGGGTATTGATGGTGATCCGGTATCTGATCCGACTTTGTATCGAAGTCTTGCAGGTTCTCTCCAGTATCTCACTTTTACTAGACCGGATATTTCTTATGCAGTTCAGCAGGTTTGTCTTCATATGCATGATCCTCGGGAGCCTTATCTCTCTGCTCTTAAGATGATTTTGCGGTATGTTTAGGGTACTTTGAATTATGGTTTGCAGTTATTTTCTTCATATACCTCAGATTTGGTTGCTTATTCTGATGCGGATTGGGCTGGTTGTCCCACCACTCGGAGATCGACTTCAGGGTATTGTGTTTTTCTTGGCAACAATTTACTCTCTTGGTCCGCTGAGCGTCAGCCAACGCTTTCTCGATCCAGTGCCGAAGCAGAGTATCGTGGTGTTGCCAATGTTGTTGCTGAAACTTGTTGGTTGAGGAATCTCTTACGTGAATTACATACTCTACTGTCTTCTGCTACGCTTGTCTATTGTGATAATGTCAGTGCTGTTTATTTATCATGCAATCCTGTTCAACATCAGCGTACGAAGCACATTGAGATTGACATACATTTCGTCCGTGATTTGGTTGCTGCTGGTCAGGTCCGTGTTCTTCATGTACCTTCTCGTTATCAGTTTGTGAATATTTTCACCAAAGGGTTACCTTCAGCATTATTTGAAGAATTTAGATCCAGTTTGAGCGTTCAGTGCCCTCCCACTCCAACTGCGGGGGAGTGTTAACACATATCTCTTGCCAATCAGTTAGTCATATCCTTAGCTATACATTTATAGGATGAGTTGTAATCTTATGGGCTCAAGCCTATCTTGTAACTATTTATACGTATGATTTGAGGAATATAACACATATAGTTTCACCAAATTACACCTCCTGCCATCTTATCATAATACTTTTCTCTTTGACATAGCCTTCTACTCTTCTTACCTCTTCGCCTCACAACATTGCCATAGAAACCACACCTAGGGATGTCACAAAAAGTTATTCAAGTTGGGGGATATTTAGAATCAAGGAATTTCACTTTTTTTCATAAAAAGGTAGTTAACTTATTTTTTTTGCCAATTTTAGTATTTTCGTAAAATATTTAACAATCGTTCGTTAAGTTTTACATTTTAAGTTCATTGCTGTAACAACCACCTCTAATCACCTTCACCACCACCAACCATGCCCACCTTCACCACTACCACAACCAACCCACCCACCACCACTACACACCACTAACCCCACATCGTGATGATGGGGTTGGTGTTAGTGTTAAGAGGGGTTGGTGGTCGTGGGTGGAGTTAGTGGTGGAGGCGGTGCTTGATAGTGGCGGTGATGACAACGGTGATTGGTGGTGGCGGACTCAAAATGTAAATCTTAACGAATAATCGTTAAATATTTAACGAAAACATTTGAATTGACAAAAAAACTAAGTTAGGCTACCTTTTTATGTCAAAAAGACAAAAAAGGATACATAATTACATATATTAAAAATTGACCCCTCAGTAAGGATCAAATGAGAAATAAAAGTAAAATGAGAAGAATGAGAAACAACAACGGTCGCACATTTTAGATGCATGTATAAAGAAAGATGCATCTCTTATGAAATTCTCTTTCTTTATTTGAAATGTGTGGTTAGAAACAATTCTCATTCTTTTTATTTTATGTTCTCTTCTTAGTGGATCCATACCCATTGACCCCTAGCAAATTTTTGTGTCATTTGCCCTTTAATTTCTTATAGGACATCATGATCTCACAACTACTAATAAACATGAGTTGATGTCTTTTGAGAATCACTCATATAAGAGTAGAGTATTATCCAATGTTTTGGAAATCAGAGTTAATATCAAAAGCTTTTACTGATTCGATAGTTCAATCTGTTCGTATGCCCTAGAGGTTTCCTAAAAGGGAGAATACCTTCGCACCACAAAGGTTTCACAAGGGACGATCTTGCACTTTCTCAGATTTGAGACAACCCCCTCAATTTGCCCAAACTTTCAATGGACTATTTATGCATATCTCATTTATAGGAAACGATTTGATTCTACAACTCTTACTAATAATCATAAGTTGTTCGAGAATCTACTTCTTATAGTGTGATGTATTATATCCCATTGTTTTGATATCAGAGGTTAATATCTCAAACAACTGTCTTTACATAATTCGCGATAAGTTTACAAGAACGGTTTCGTTAAATCTTTTAGACTGTCAATTTACATCGATAAAGTCTTTATTGATGTCTATACATAAAAATAAAATATTATCACATGCTTAATTACTTGAATAGGTGGTATAAGCAGTGTAGTCAGACTTCTATATTTAAAAAACAAGTTAATTTTGCTTCTTTTGTATTCTAAATACGCAACTTGCTTTGCAAAATGCTGGTAAATATTTTGAAGTTAATAACTTCCATAAACCAAGTCAATCTTATCTTTTTTTTCTTAAGCAAACATGCAGTGAATTATAGTAGGTGAAGAATTAGGCACCGGCAGCATCACATGTCGTGGGTACTGAAGCCATACCACACTAATTTTAATTCATATTATAACATTGACCACCGAAAAAGAATAATACACTTACACGTACATTTGGTTATTGTTTACCTATGTGTTGACCAGATACTAATAAAAACAAAAACGTACATAATTAAACATCATATCCTTTCAAACGCCTAAATAAACAAATTTATCTGAAATTTCATTAGGCAGAGCTCTACGTATTCAAATGAGACAATTGTTACATTTATTTGTTGTATAATCAATTAAGTACCAACCTTAATCATAATCAATTAGGTAATATTTGCTTAACATATAAATGGTAACACTGTTTTCAAATCTCCTCGTCCCAACTCTCAGGCCAACTCAATTTGTGTGAACGTTATGATAATGAGAATATAGACCTATTTTGGTTTGGCCATAAGATGAATATATCTCAAAAACAACTACAGATTTTATTGTCGTATATTGATGAAATAGTGCAAATACAAAATAGAATACATCCCTAAATGGATAACACAAAGTCTGGCTACAAAATAGACATAAGAGATACAAAGGCGAAAGAAAGAGGGATCAACACCTGCAACTTGCTTAACAACTTGATCACCCCATTTAATACTTCGAGCGGCTTCTCACCCTACAAATTTTGGCAGTGATCAGTTTCCCCTACAGCTTCAAAAGTGATTCTTATAATCGATCACACGCAAAAAAAAAACAAAAAAAATTGTTATTACCTTGGGGAGCGAGAGCGAGAAATGGAACGAGAGTGGGGCCGCGATGGAGATACAGAACGGGAACGAGACCGTGAATGACGCCTTCTAGAACTTCTGACCCTACTTGGACTTCTACTGCGTCTATAGCGTCTGATAATTAAAAAAGAGAGGTCTTAGCACAGCAAAACACATATGAGAGTGATCTAGTGTCCAATTGGATCGACAAAAGACAGAATAGATATCATTCGGTTGAGCAAAGAGATTCATCTGCGTATATTTTCCATCAAGTTGTTCACAGATAAATTGGTTTGAAAGAAATATCACCTTGGAGGTGAGCGACTGAAACTTCTGCTTCGACTTCGTCGCCTAGATCTACTTAGTCTGTTAGTCTCTGCAAGTTTCTCAAACCTCTGGCGTTCCTGTTCTCGTTTCTTAGCCGATTCAGCAGCAGTGTCTTTCTTGACTATAAGCAAAAGGAAATGATTAAGAAATAAGTTCATCAACAATCACGCGTAGCTATTAAAAACATAACTGACGGAATCAAAAAATATACATACTTTGCTTATTTAGTTGTAAGCTCATAATCCGCTTAAGTCTCTCCTGAGGTGTTTCTTTTTTCTCTCCCTGTTGTTTAGCACCGCTACCCGAAGGTTTACTTAACTTTGCTAATCCTGATGAAGATCTGCCAAGATTAAAAAAGGAATATAAGTATGTTGGGTAGTGTATAGCTTTAAGCTAATAACAAGAAAACAGAAAGGAAACAAAGTACCCTGCAAATGGTTTTGACATTTTGGCATTCCTTTCACTATCAACAGATACACCAGATGCAGGATCGATATGCAGAGCTTCAAGAATTTGACCGGATGATGGTCTGCAAAAAAGTAAAGCATTAGACGAAAGCTATAAACCAGATAACACACTATATGAAATATTGAGCTTATTGATCAAGTTTCCGCCCTCTGTCCACATTTAATCCAGTTAAAACCTAAAACACATAAATTCGCCTCATGTAGCTATGCAATAATTAGAAGAGTGCTCCGACCGGTTAGATAAAATAACTTGGGATGGTGGAGATGATGGAGGAGTGTATCCAGAGAGCTTGGGTTCATCACCATCTGCTGTGCCCCCGAATTCAGTTATGTATTCGATTTTTGGGGCCCCTGGATTACTTCGGTGACTATCATCAGAATGACCACGACCATGGCGCCTTGATTGTGATGGGGAGTATGATCGTGATCTTGATCTGAAAAGTGAAATTGTTAGCCATTCCTGTAAGTTCATTTAAGTTACTTTTAACACGGTAGAAAGTAATTCCCAGAAATTACCTTCTTGAACGTGAATAAGCTTCATATGTTGGACTTCGTCTAGACTCCCTGCACACAACATTTCTATAAGAAATTGAATTCATGTAAAGAGTTATGAAAAGACGTTTATCAGAAGACCCTGAGTATGTACCGATACGGATCATGATGAATCACTCGACTACCAGAGACCCGTGCTGATTCTCTCTCTTTCTCTCTTCCAATTTGAGAAGCTTTTCTTCGCTCTTTACGACTCAGCTTCCTCTGCATTTTCACAATGAACCTTAATCAAGAAATACTAAGGATTTCAAAATGACTGATTTAAAAACGGGTACATACTATTGCAGGATCTCCCTTCACGATTTCCTTTTGTCTCCTTTCCTCCTCTTTGGCCTTTTTATCCATGTACACAAGCCACCCATACCTCTTCACTCCAAATTCCTTGGCAATTATATCCATTCCTTCATCATTGCTATCATCGCTGTTAAAATCCTCTTCTTCATCGTCATCTTCATCATCGTCGTCATCATCATCATCTGAGTCTTGATTTTCATCTTTCACATCTCCATCATAGGAAAAACCCACTTGTGAATACGCACCCTTGTTTGCTGGAGCTTGGGCTTTTTGAGACCTACCCGATTTATAAAATATGATTAGTAAAAACTAAATACATAAAAATTACAGCCTCCTAGACATTAATACAAGCAGACAATACATCCACTACTTAAATCAAACCTCAATATCACTTGTTATAGATTACTCAACCATGTTAAAAGAAAGAAAACAAACCTGTCTAATCCAAGTAAAGCTGCGCTTTTAGCCTCCATCTCTTGGTTAACATGCTGCAGACCTTCCTCATCACTAACTGTTAATCGACAACAGCAGTTTGTAAAATATAAATTGAAATAATACCGCCATATGGCAGTCACTCATAAAAGGTTGCCTGATCATTCTTGCAGATTGCCTTGTCACTAAAAGTAGATATCAAAGACGACAACAATATTTTAAGTCAATAATTTAAAACATGATCATCAAACCAAAAGAAGTACCGACATCCTCTACGTCGATGCTTAATTAAATCCCGGTAACGCTCAAAACTAACAAACTCCTCTAATTCTTCTTCTTCCTCTGTCTTCTCAACGACACGAAAACGTCTAGAATCAGGATCTCTTATAAAATCAAGAAGAGCACGACCATCAAATCTACAAATTTTCAATCGAGAGCCAATAAGATGCATGACTTTCCTAAACTGTCAAAGTTTTAAGACGGGCATAATCACAAATACATTACCTGTCAATCATAACGTCCTGTTTGTTATTCCATGGGATCCTGACACATAGTATATATAGATTGTTAGTATTTCAAGGTAAATGACAAGGTAGTTTTCCCAATGAGTACACATAATAACCCCACAAAATTTTATTACTTTCAAGGCAGGGAGTCGAAGTTATCTAATAAAAAGCTAGTTGCTGGTGCAAACACTTAACTTTTCATACAAGGGAAACCCTACCCAATCCATCTTTGCTAACATGACATGAAACCCCGACCACTCCACAAGACCCATGTGCACTTGCCCTTATGCGATTACTATATACTTTATGCTTTGTTTTATTGCGATGTATGCTTTTGTGTCTGCTTTTTTAAGATCTTATGTTGGTATTCTGTCTCTAGCAGTCTAGCTTTGTATGCTTGCTATGCGTCTTATGATTACACAGTTTCTCTATCCATTTCTTTCACACAATCACACATTCACATATATTTAAGCACATTCACCCTCAGTCTACCTACTATTGGGGTCACCGATCTAGACTTATTTCTCCAGAATCATGGACAGTTAGGGTATGTTTGTTTCATTAAGATGTTTTGGGTCTGAATCTGACTACCACATCTTACTGGCAAGATGTGGTTATAAAGTCTGAATCTGAATGAAAAAATGTTGTTTGTTTTTTAACAATTGTCTAAATGATTTTATTTATTTGTTTTCAACGTATATATTAAACAATAACAATGTGATTATTAAGTAGCTTGAATATACCATTAAATAGATATACCTTGATACGTAATTTAACATAGTAACAACAATTAAGCAATTCACTATCTATATCTACTACTATGACAGTATGACTAGAGTTTGTAGTCCAATAATCACAAATGTGAATCCAACATGAAATATCAAATGGATATTTCAGCCCAACAAAAAGAAAATACAAGAAGTAGGCCCATCACTTAACCTAAAGTACATCAATATATACTCGATTTCCCCTAGATCAAACTAATACAGTACGTCACAATGTCACATTTTTTCAGCCACCAAAAACCCTTTACCATTTGTTTGTCAACCAAATCTCTTATTTCTCACTTGATCTTCTATTCTTTCGATTGTATTAACAAAAACGCGAATCACAAACACCCAAACCCTCATGCTTTTTTCTTTTATTTCCTTCTCAAAAACGAGATTACATTTTTTTTGTCATGGGATGAAAGGATGTGAGGGTTGGGGTTAAGAGGCAATCAGATATTACCACTGCATCTTACTGAGGCAGAGCATATAGGTCTTACCGCGTTTGACTCACCGGAGAAAAACAAACACGTGAAATGTCTTACCGTGTCTGACCAGTAAGATGTCAGAGGCAGTAAGACCTTTTTTGGTAAAAACAAACACAACCTTAGTGATTCACTAGGTTGCATGGTATCCATAGTATGATCAGAGATAAAGAAAAGCATATAGGGCAAAAGGGCTACATAAGCATACAAACTTAAGCACGTATGGGCAAGGGGGAACATAAAAGTATAAACGCTTGCATAGAAATAGGGCCTGGGGAAAATATAATCTTATGTCCTAAGGGCGCAGCGAAGTTCGTAGATGGATATTGCTAAGGGGTTCGATACCTAACGGCAAAGCAAATATGCACATGAGAGGCAACTAAAAATCACCTAAAAGCGTAAAGGGAACTAGCTATGGGCCTTTATACCTAAAACACGAGTACCAACGCTACTAAGAGTCGTCTATAAAGCCTAAACACAAAAACTACCTCATAACATAAACGACCTAGACGTTCTAACCGCCTATTCCAATTATGGCTCTCCACGCGTTCCTATAAGAGGTCATGTCCTCGGACAAGAGAAGCTCCTTCATGTCCCGCTTCAGTCTATCCTCCCGCCTAAGTTTTGGTCTACCCCTTTTCCTTAAGTCGTCGACTATCAAAGCTTCGACTCTCCTATGCCGTCGGTGGACTCCTCCTAACACGTCCGAACCATCTCAACCATCCTTCCCTCATCTTGTTGATTATAGTTTCGATTTCAACTAAACTGATCCCTCCCAGCCCAAAAAAACTCTTGAAAATGGTACATTGCACGAAATTCGATACATCATACCAAATTATACTGTGCATCGAACATAAGCGATCCGAAATGAGCCCCCTCCCCGTACCAATTTTAGGGACTTACCGAACCACAAACCACGTTTCATGCGACTATGATCCCAACGTTCAACAAAAATGAAGGTGATGTTTAGTGTTGAGCCTAAGACCTAACTTGTGGGTGGGTATGTAGAGACATAAAAATAATTCAGCTTGTATTGTGGTTGATCCTAATAAGAGCTAAGGAAGCAAATTGCCAAAATAACAATCATATTCAAGAGTGTAAATTAACTAGGCTTTCTAATTAAACTTGCTACAAGCTACGACAAACACATAGTTACTCAATAGCTAAAAACAACAAAAACTAAAAATCAGCAAACTAACTAAAGGCGCATAATCAAATAATTCAAGTGAGTATGGTATGTAATTGGATTAAAAAAAAGGAACATACAAGCCTTGCTGATCTTCAGAGGCTTGATAAAGGGCATCGTCACGGTACATACGACACCTATTACCGGAGACTTGAATGGATTGCTGTGGATCACCGCGTCGCTTTGCTAAATAGACCGCGCGTCTCTGTGCTCGTTTCCGTGCGGCGTCCATCATGTCGTGGACCTTCTTTTCTGACCGACGCGCTTCGTGCCACATGATCTCGTTATTTTAATTGATTTTGGAAGACTCTTTGTTGTACAAAGATGATGATTATGAATGGAAACCTAATTTTTATTTCTGATTGTCAATGTGAATGGAAAATAGTTTCTCAGGTTATTTGCTAATCAGTCCTTGTACAATCTGCTATTGTGTAATACTGTCTCTATCTTCCTTTGATTTTTTAGTAAATTGTTTAGCACTTATAGAATCTTTATTCTTTTGAAAGTGCACTCATTGGTTATGTGTGGAACTTACAAACGCACTGTTGGGTCTCTTCCTCTATTAATTATCTTGTTTAATTAAGGAGGGATGCCGTGTATTGTATTTTGTCTCTCTTTTTTTAAGAGGTTTTATATTGTTGTTGCCGTTAAAAAAAATGAAATGAAAGATAAAAATGATAGTTTAGTAATTTAATCTTAACCAGAGATCAAATGTAAACTTTTAGAGTTAAGTACATTTTTGGTCTTTGTAGTTTGGTGCGTTTTATATTTTTGGTCTAAAATTCAAAAAAGTTTTGGTTTTGGTCCAAAAGACATAGTTTCGTTCCACTTTTGGTCCAATTTTATTAACACCGCTAGTTTGACCGTTAATTATGAGGGTATTTTCGTCTTTTCACTATATCATATTAGAACAAGGTGGAACCCACAAACTCACACTATTAATTTCTTTTTCATTTATCTTTTTTATTTCTTTTTCTTTCCACTCATTTTTTTTCACCAGAGCTATTAAAAACCATTTCTTTCAATCACCATTTCTTCAACACTTCCATCTCAGATCTATTATAAAAGTAAACCACATTCAGTCAATCGTTAGTCCAACCATCTTCGGCCAACCACACCACGACCCCCGCACTCGTCACCATCACCGTCTCCATCTTTATTTAGACTCAGCACCACCACGCCCATCACCATATCCATCTACACTTGTCACCACCGGACCAATCACCATCTCCACCCACAGCCAAACCACAACCACTGCATACAAACCACCACCGTAGTCTACCTTTTAAAAATCTTGAAGCCGTACAGAGTCGTTATCAAATACACAAAAGGGTTATGATTTTCGTGGGTTTGTGTTTGCTTTTCGCTGGGTTATCAAATACAGGAATATAGCAATGATAAAGTCGAGCAAGCATAATCGATATGCGATAGATTCAGTTGTGACACATTATGGGTCTGAATAGTTGATTTGAGATGGTGGTGGTGGATGCAGTTTTTTTGGTGGTGATGTGATTCATTAATTTTGGTTGGAATTATAGATCTTGATAAGAAAAAAATATTTTAGTTTGCTTTGTATTATACTTATCTATGGCCAGCGCTACAAAGAGAAACAAATGTGACATGACATCCTTCTAAAACCGTTGGATCTATCCTAAAAGTAATCTAGGCCATATAAATTAACCCAACATATCTGATGTTTGCATGTGACTTTCATATTAGACACGTTTTATAAAATTGAGATTAAGGATAAGTACAAAAATGATAGTTACATGACTATATCCTCTTTTAACAAACTCACATATAATATTGGGTACTTGAAATTAGCATTCTTTTGGCGCCATTTTGATAAGCACAAAAATGATATTGACATTACTATATCCCCTTTTAACTAACTCACATATAATCTTGGGTACTTCAAGTTTGCATTCTTTTGGCGCCATTTTGGTTAGCAAAAACAGTATTTAAGTGACTCCCAGCACAGTATTCATCCACATCCACATCTAACCCTAATTATAATCATCAAACTTCAAGAAACATGACAAACAATCAGGCACTACCTTTCGACCTTCATTCGCCTATGGCGATGAAACTACGCAAACGTGAAAACAAATTGATGAACTGGAAATTGGATGATGTCATTGTTATTGAAGATTCAGATGACGAGGTGGTACGAATATTAGTCTGAAATGATTACTTTATATCTTAACTTACACTATTAACGATTTGTTTTATATTTTTAGGATCTTTTTTTATTGGGAAGGTGTTTCTTTTTTGGAAGAAGACAACAACAACAATAATGAAATTGTCTCGAATGGTGCTATTGTTGGTGCTATCTTTCATCTAAATGAGATTGGTTCATGTTTAATGACCTTCTTATATTCTTTTGGATCTGTGATATATTCAGATGCATCGGATTAACGTGATTATCAACACTACCTAAAAGCATGAATGTGGAATTCAACGAGATTGGTTCATACTTAATTAGAGACTTTGTGCCAAGTATAGAAAGGATTACATGTCATTTTATGTTGTTAGTTGAAAGTATGAAACACTTTTGCAATAGTTAAAAACTGATATTGACATATTATCGTGTAGTCATATGTGAATATCAGTTTGTAATGCCATAAAGTTAGAAAATGTTACATATATAATAATAGTGGGACTAGCATTGTTTGATAATAGTGCATTGTTTGATAATAGTGAGACTAGCATTGTTTCTGTTATCTGAATCATTTATATAACAACAGTGGTATATAAAGTGTAATCCTGAAACATTTGGATGGTGCAAAGTGGCCAAACTGTCTTTTTAATGCTTAAAGTCTAAAACCATCCACATTCAATTTAGTTTATGAACTGGGTTACAAAATATTAGAGTTTAAGATAGTATTTTGTATCCACATTCAACACACAAGTTATTCATTATATATACAAAATCTTTTGATCGATATTTACCCATTTTGACCCATTACCCAACATGCACAACCTGCTCATTTTTCCACATCTAAGCTAAACCATCTTACAATATAATCTATTAGGGTCATTCACAAAATTATGACCCTTCTATTCTTTGTTAAGTATTGTACAAAGACAATAGCTTCTACATCTCTTTGTTCCTTAGTTTCTTTGCCCATATCTTAAACCTTTCGATACTTGGCACGGTATCTCTAAGTGTGGATGATTATGTTATGAATTGTGTTATAAGTTTCTGAATTGTGAATCCATAGTTTGACTTCCATGATGTAGATTAAGCAATCAAAAGAGTGAACAAATTTGACATTATATGACTAAACTTATAAATCACAAAAGGGCTAATGTCAAGAAAACGACATATTTTATGAACGATACCGACTAAAGCAGCCAACACATTCATAAGAGTTCAGCAATATGAACCATGCTTATCAAAATATTGTGTCATTTCAGTTTATTAAGTTTTTTTTTCTAATTTTAGATGTTATAACAATTCCTAACTTATAAATAACCGTCTATTGTTCTTGTTGTTCTTATTCGTGGGTAAAAGAATAAAGTTTTTGTTTTTGTTTAAGTTTTTGTTCTTGTTCTTATTTGTGGATTTGTAATAATAAAATAATAATATCTGAGGTTACTGTTTATTTGTTTATACATATGTAGTGATGGATTTGTAATAATAATTATTTAAATAAAAAATAATAATTAAAATTAAAAAAATTAAAAAATTAAAATAATAATAATAATAATTATTATTATTATTATATAAAAAGATATAATGAGAGAGAGGGTATTTTAGTAATTTAACTACAATAAGATGAAGGCATTTTAGTCATTTTATAGCATTTAACTAGTCAAACTAATAGTCAACGTGAATTTGGACCAAAAGTGTAATGAAACTATGTCTTTTGGACCAAAACCAAAACTTTTTTGAATTTTGGACCAAAAGTGAAAAACGCACCAAAGCACAAAGACCAAAAATGTACTTAACTCAAACTTTTAAGTTCTTCACAAGGACAATGAGTGCATTTTCGAAAAGATATGGAATGAATCTTCAATCGAACCAATCACAAGGACAAAAAGTTTCGCAATTCACTCTTGTTTTTTTTCCTTTAGAAAATTGTTAAACGTAGCCAAAGGGATGTATTTTTATCTAATTCCCCTCAACCAACAACACCCAATCCCACCACCAACCAACAACACATAAAACCCCAACAAAAAAAAAAAAAAAAAAAAAAAAAAAAAAAAAAAAAAAAAAAAAAAAAAAAAAAAAACCCCCCCCCCCCCCCCCCCCCCAACCCACAAAAAAAAACCCTAAAAACAACCAAAACCCCCCCCCAATAATAAAAAAACCCCCCATTTTTCTTTTTTTTCCCCCCCCCCTTGCAATAATAATTGCACGTCTCTTGAATTTAATTGTTATCAAACGACTATATGTCCCACTTATGCATATTTTTGTTTCTTAAGCGTATTCAGGCGAGTTATGTTGGCAAAACTTTTTTCTTTTTGCTACATACAATCTCGTCATACTCATGTATAAAAGGTGCAAAACTCTTGTCTTAAACTTTTAAGCAGTACATCGTGAGGTAATAAAAATACATTTCTAACAATTTATTAATAGT
The DNA here is from genome assembly GCA_026074375.1 of Tanacetum coccineum. Lineage (NCBI taxonomy): Eukaryota > Viridiplantae > Streptophyta > Magnoliopsida > Asterales > Asteraceae > Tanacetum > Tanacetum coccineum. Next base: position 15,082 of record BQNB010150930.1, read on the forward strand.
AAATGCAAATTCAAAAGTGATTAATGTTATTAAATAAATTAAGGGCCCGTTTGGTTATAGACGGGTTTAGGATTAGGATTTGGTTTTGGATTAAGATTTAGATTTAGATTTAAATTTTAATTTAGATTTGGTTTAATAAAAAAATATATATTACAAAAAGAAAAGGGCTTATCTATATCTATATATTTATAATTTAAATTGCCAATAAAAATTAAAAAAAATCAATTTTTATATCAAGTCATCAAGAAAGAAGAGGACCACATGGTGCCACGTTACAATGTAAGAGATACATGCGTATCTCTTTTTCTAATCCTGGCTTGCTAAAATACTTTTGATTATGCCCATATATCTGGATTATTGTGGGCCCAGTAGAAACCAATCTTCAATCCAAACAACATACTTGAACCTAAACTCACATATTAAGCCTCATCCCTGGATACCAAACGCTTCCTAAGATTTACTTTTATAACCGAAAACTATTAATATTCCAATAAATATGTATACTTAATATATTAATATATTAAACAAACTATTTTTTGATAATCACTTTTTCTTAAATGCATCCACTATGGTAAACTTTTCTAAAAGTTTATAATTGTGTTATACATTAATTTATAAACCTTTTAGTTTTATAAACTTATCTCCACTATGTATAAACATTTTCAAATTTTATAAACATCTCACATAATTCAAATGCATTAAATTATGAAAATGTCTAATATCCTAGACCTCTTCATGTCACACAAGCTTGAAATGGATGTTCACTATGGTTTATAAATTTTTAGACCTCTTCATAATTTTATAAACATTTTCATAAACCACCATAGTTGATGCCCTAAGCTCGTCATTCCCGAGCTTCATTACGTGTCTTCATCCCGGCTTCTAAAT
>BQNB010150931.1:0-15969 GCA_026074375.1 Tanacetum coccineum
TTCATTTCTAAATATTTTCCTTTTCCATATTCTCTCATCTCTCTCTCTCTCTCTCTTCTTTCTCTCTCTAGAACAACTCACCTCTCTTTCTTATTTCTAGTTCGATTCGTGTATGTTATATGTTATGAAGTGATTACGGGATCCTACAGTGTTACAACTGCAGAAGATTGGGTCATCTTGCTAGGAACTGTACAGTCAGACCGAGGAGAAGGGATGCTGCTTATCTTCAGACTCAGTTGTTGATTGCTCAAAAGAAAGAAGCAGGAATCCAACTCCAAGCTGAAGAGTTTGATTTGATGGCTGCTGCAGCAGATCTTGATGAAATTGAGGAAGTCAATGCAAACTGCATTTTGATGGCTAATTTGCAGCAAGCATCGACATCGGGTACTCAGACTGACAAAGCTCCCGTCTATGATTCAGACGGATCAGCTGAGGTACACAACTATGACAACTGCTATGATAATGAGATATTTAATATGTTTACTCAAGAGGAGCAGTATACTGATCCACTAGAACCCATTCCTGAACCACACCAAGTACAAATACCCTTGATCCTTTGTCTCAGAAACTTGAAAATGAGAATGTAGAATTAGAGTTTCAGGTTCAGAATTATGAAAAGGAAATTGCTCACCTTAAGACCACATACAAAAACCTGTTTGACTCTATCTCTGTGACACGTGCTCAAACTAAAACAATAATTGACTCTTTGCAAAACAAATTACATGATACGATCTATGAAAATGCTAAGCTAAGAGCCCAGTTATTTGATAAAGTTTCTGAACAAGTGGACACCACCAAAGGTACGAGTACGAATACTAAGTTTGCAAATCAATCAACCGAGAGGAAACCGTCTTTGCATCCTGTAAGAAAAAACCTTGTTGTGAGACAACCAAATGCATTTCAATCTGAACATACAACATCATCAAAAAATCGGGTTCCTCAAAAGGTTGATGAGACGAATGATTTGTCAAAACCAGTCACTTCAAACTCGGCACCTTCCACACGAGAATCAAAAGGTGTGCAAACTGTTAAGGTGATTGCCTCTAGAATCTTTAGGACTAATCATTCTAAGACCTCTAGGGTAGATAATGTTGTCCCTAACAAACCTGTTAAATCAAGCGTTAGGACAAAATCAATCACTGCTTCGCAACCAAATGTCATCCATAGGCAACAAGCTAACTCTAACTCAAGTGGTTTTTCTCCTACAAGAGTAAACAACGCTGCTAAGACTATAAGTCCACAGCCTGCTAGGGTTCACTCCAAGTCTAAAAGTAGTTGGGTCCCCTCTGCGTCAAAGAGTAGTTGCAACAAGAATAAAGATGTTGAAAGTAGAAGAACATCCATAGAAATTACCTGCTTTCTAAGATAAGAAACATATGTCATCTGAATGTAAACACGTTAAGCCTGATATTCGGTATGATAAATCTGAAGTTATTTGTGCTATGTGTAAGCAATGTTTATTCACTGCTAATCATGATGTATGTATGCTTAATTATGTGAAGGACATGAATTCTCGTGGCAAGAAACAAAAGGCAAATGTTTCAAACACTGAAAATCAAAAGAAGCAAAAGCCAAAGGTTATAAAGCCTAAGAAAGTAGGGTCCAAAGAAAGACTTGCTTCACCTAAGCCTAGTAAACCTAGATTTTGCCTTAGGTGGTCACCAACTGGAAGATTTTTTGACATTAAAGGAAAAATAATCGCATCCAGTGAATCTGAGAGTCAATCTGACTGCTCTAATGTGATAAGCTTGTACTTCTAACCCATCGAACCTAAAAAATCAAAACGTTTCCAAATCCTACTTTCATTTCTTTGGCAGGTTATCCAAATTTTTGTTTTATTGGTGCGTCGACTTCGGGTTGCTCCAATCATATGACCGGGAACCTAAAGCTTCTCATCAATTTTCGTCTGGAAGTTTTATGATCCGTTCGCTTTGAAATGATCATGTTGTGCAAGCTCAGCTGCAATTTTGGTTTTCGGTGATCTTCAATGGGGAAATCTTTTGATCACCAGGGTTTATTTCGTTGAGGGCTTGGGGCACAATCTGTTCTCAGTTGGGCAGTTTTGTGATTCAGATTTAGAGGTTGCTTTCAGAAGGAATTCTTGTTTTGTCAGATCTCTAGAAGGAGTTGATTTGTTAAAAGGAAACCGTTCAACAAACCTTTACACCATCAATCTCCATGAAATGGCCTCTGCATCCCCAATTTGCCTCATGGGATCTAGCAACTTCTACAAGTCATGGATTGGGCAATCAACGTTTATCCCACCGTAAATTTTGACACCATCAATTACCTTGCCAAAACGATCTTGTAACCCCGTCTTTCCAAAATTCCAAAGAACACCTTTGTCCCCTCATGTAGTAAGGATAAAGCAAAAGGGACATCACATAACCCAACGCCAAACCAGTTCCACATTCTAAGCATAGGTACACCTTCTTCATATGGATTTGTGTGGGCCAATGAGATTTGAAAGCATAAATGGAAAGCGATATGTTTTTGGGGATTGTGGATGATTACTCTCGTTACACTTGGGTACATATTCTCAATCAAAAGATGAAGCACCAAAGTGATAAAACCTACACTTAAAGCGAATTACTGTCCTTCATCAGTCACCTGCATCATCATAAGTAACTCGACAACGGCACAGAATTCAAAAATCAAATCCTTAAAGAATACTTTGATAGTGTTGGCATCTCTCACCAAGCGTCTTCTGTCCGTACACCTCAACAAAATGGAGTAGTGGAACGAAGAAATCGAACGTTGGTTGAGGCTGCTAGAACAATGTTGATTTTCTCTCGTGCACCGTTATTCTTATGGGCTGAAGCGATTGCTACTGCGTGCTACACACCAAAATCGCATCCATCATTCAACCGTCGATTTAACAAACACCATAAGACAGCTTCAGTAAAGGCAAGAAACCGGATATCTCCTTTCTTCTACAATGTATTAGGGGCTCTCAGTTATCCCAATAAAGATCCGTGAAGATATTGGAAGCTTGTTGCCAAAAGTGATATTGGCTTTCTCATGGTGTTATCTGCTGATACCTGTGCTTACAGGGTTTTTTTTTTACAATCGAAGGACAAAGAGAATAGATGGAGACATGAATGGGACATTTGATGACTTTCAGCAATGGCTTTTGATCAAAGCAGTTCAAAACTCCGAGCACAAAGCATGACTTCTGGACAAATCAGTTTCAGGACACGATCTTATTTCATATGCTTCCCGTCAACAATAACAACTCAAAAACCAACTGAAGGTGAAATGGTTTACTGTTCGAATAGCTATGTATGATGATTATATTGATGTATCAAACGTCATTCTGCTCACAAGAACTGCTCCGGATGCTCAAGCACCTCAAGTTCATGCAGACTCCAACGGCAACACAAACACAGCAGAACACACCACTGACACCAACAAATTCATCCATCAAGCTACAAACTGTCCAATTTTCTTATCACAGGATGTTAGACGACTCGAAACCAACAACATGTTCAGCATCAACCCGCAACAAACTGCTGAAAATGTATCCAAATGCATTGTTACGATGAAAATACTTTGTCAATCCCTTTTGCTTCTCCCTCCACAAGTGATCGAACTTCATCCTCACAATATGGTGGATCCATCGAACATGCAAACGATTATCAACCATACCCCCAAGAGTTTCAATGACGAAGGATCACCCACTGGAACAATGATCGGAGAACCCTCTTCGTCCAGTTTATGACAAGGAATCAACTGCGATCCGATGGTGACATGTGCATATACCGCAGTAACAGTAAGCACTGTGGGACCCCATGAATTCAAAGAGGCTATATACCGACCCTGCATGGATTGAATCACAATGCAAAGAAGATCTTCTGTCATTCAAAAGCTTGATGTATGGGTGTTAGTTCCTCTTCCAGATAACATAAAACCTCTTACGTTGAAATGGTTATTCAAAAACAAGCATGATGAAGAGAACACGGTTCATACCCGAAACAAAAAAGTTTTTCCCCGTCTGGTTGTGAGAGGTACCAAGACCGCCCAAAGGAAGGAAAGATATTGAAGAAATCTTCGCTCCTGTTGCTATAGATGAACTATCAGGATAATTTTGGCATAAGCGCACACAAATCCGTTTCATTACTATGTGTTTCAAATGTACGTGAAAACTGCTTTTCTTGCATGTAGCTAAAAGAAGACGTGTACGTGTTGTCACCTGAAGTGTTTCCCCCACGAAGCTGATCATCCAAGCCATGACCTTCAAGTAAAGAAGCACTATATTGGGTTAAAGCAAAGCACCAAGGCATGGTACGGATGAATAGTCAACGATCTCCTACAGGAAATCACTTCTTCAAGGCACAATTGATCCAACATTGGTTTATTAAGACGAAACAGCTTCACATGACATCTTAGTGTACAGGTCTAACGTGATGATATTATCTTGGGTCTAACACACCCTAGAGTATACACCCAACTATTTTCTGACCTCATGAAAAGCCGCTTCGAAATGTCGATGATGGGGGAAATGACGTTTTTCCTTGGTTTGCAAGTTAACCAATCCCCCCGTGGCATCTTTATAAACCAGTCCAACTACGTGTTAGAAATCCTTAAAAAATATGGAATGGAAGCTTGTGATCCCGTTGGTACTCCAATGGAGATCAAAGACCAAGCCTTGACCTTGATCAAAATGGGTCACCATTCGATGCAACAAAAATCGAAGCATGATGGTGCCTAAAGTAGTCTTACGTCTATTAGACCGGAACCTTGTACATGCTACTATGTTATGTGCTACTGTACCAGGCTATGTCCAACCGTGAGAAGCACTCAAGGAGGTTAAAAGGATCTTTAGTTATCTCCGGGAACCGTTAATTACGGGTCTTTGGTATACGCAGATTCTGGCATTGAACTAACCGATTTTCAGATGCTAGACTAAGCGGGATGTAAAATTCACCTTCAAGAGTAACTTCGGTGGGAGCTCAAATCTTAGCTAAAAGTTGGTTAGTTGAGGTCCTCAAAGGAAACAAGACTATACTGGCTGTCTACCGCGGAAGCAAATAATGTTTCCCTCTATCCGTTTGCTGTGCCCACTCCTATGGATCGGACACAGTTAACGGACTAATGGCTTTCCACTCAACAAGATTCCAACTACTAGTATTCGAAAAGCACCATTAGCCATAGTGATATCCTGCAACCCGGGGTTTCCAACACACAAGAACAAAACAACATCGCTGTCCGCAACCATTTCATAAAGGACCACGTAGGAAAAGGGTACAAATGAACTTGTATTTTGTCAAGAAGGATTTACCAACTAACTGGGCCGAACCCGTTCAACCAAAGCTCTTCCAGTAACCGATTCAACTATTGTTCGTCGCCTTGGTAATGCCAGTTTATCTCCAAAAGAACTTGAACGTCCTTGCTAAAATCTCAGTAATTTTTTTGTATATATTTTATCAGAAAAACAAAATACAAAAATATAAAACTCAAGAAAAAGAAAAATACAAAAAAATAAAAACTTATAAAAGCAAAATAAGCAAAATCAAAAATTATCACAAAATATACATAAAGAAAATCCTTCTCCGACATGTTTCTCGACAATGCGATAACAAATTGCGCACCTAGAAATGTTGATTAAATTAACACAGTGCATAAATGCAGTTCGAGCGAGATCTTCAAATGCTTATCAAAATCATCCTTTCATTTTTTCTCAACGACTCTAAGTAAATGTCAGCTTAAGACACGGTCCCTCCAAAGAAAGGAAAAAGTTCATTTATGTACATTATCCAAAACAACGGGAAGCACATATCTTCTCGGTCTTGGAGCAAAGTCATATACACAATCACAGTTTTGAAGCCCAAGAGAAGTTTTAAAGAAAAATAGATGGTAAATAAGATATATCTCAACATATTTTCCTGTTGACACAATTTTTTCAAGATAATTCTCAAAAAGAAAGTATTCAAATTTTTTTCAAAATTGTGAGTCAACAAACTCACCACTCGAAGTTTTCATCTATTCAATAATTGAGGGGGGTATAATAATATGATTCCTTCTGCTTGCACTCCTGTTCTCACCCAACTTTGTTAGGCACATGTGAATTCCGACATTAACTTGTTATTAATTCACTAATTGTCAAAAAATGTAAACGACATATGCAATTTTTGAGGGGGGAGAATAGTGATTAAAATGTTATAAATACGGATTAATAATGGATTACATATTCAATCTATAAGGTTCGTTCCTAAACCTCGCATGTGCAAAAATCTTTCTAATATGATGCATATGTGTAGGGGGAGCTTTTTGGTAACTCTGAAAACTCTCAATGTGTAATAAAATGACTTCTCTAACAAAAAACGTTTATTGATTTTTCCATGGTTTTATGGCTACCAAGGATATACCAAAGATCGACCAACAGAAGTCTCGTACGGGTTATAAGGCGATCAGGTATAGAATTTCTGTCCATGATCCAGCAGAACCGGAGGGATCACACATGAACTTTCCACTAGATAGAGTAGAAGTCCTAGGTATGATTGAAAAAAAAGGAGTAAATGAATTGTGGAAGAATGTTATCCAAGGCATGAGTTATCACCGGAACAATCCCAACAAGGTGATAATGAGGACGCGTTGGTTTAACATTGAAGGGGTTGAAGAATGGAAAAGAATTGAATGGATAAAGGGTGTAAAGAAAGAAGCCCTCCATACAACCTTAGGCAGAAACCGGGTCAATGCATAATCTATCGGTAATCACAAAGATGATTCCGATATTGAAGTCAAGTCATCATGGACCCAGTGATGCAATGCACAACCCTCCCTAGCCACTCAGAATCTCTCAAAAGATTTCTGTTTCATTTCTCACGGAGTTCATCACATTTCTATCGGCTTTCTCATTCCGAGATCGTTGATATTGAAAAGGTGGCAGTCCGCTCCAGCCTCCGATTACCAAATAACAAATGTGCACTTATAGAGTCTAGAGCCAACGAGATCCATCAAAAATCTCACTAGGACACAAATTCCAATATACAAAATGTTGTACATCATTATACAACATTTGGTATCATTAAGTCCTACGCATTATCCTTGTGATAATTGCCAATAACATCAGAGTGAAACTCTTTATGTATTCACAAGAAGATGGAAATCCTTCTTGAGCCAACATCAAGACAAGCTCGATTGGGTATGACGTGCGAGATTCTATATGATCAACACTTGTGTCAACTGTAAAGAAACGATGGGTGCGATTCTATATGAATCAAACTTGTCCAGTAATATGAATTGACAGACTCCAATCAGAAAGATAGTAACTATCTGATTCCACTCTTACCTCGAGTTGTCCTGCTTGAGGACTCTCTGGTAACGAGAACGCTAATACAGCTCTCGAAACCCTTTCAAGGAGATTCTTCTGAATTCTACCTGATCACAGACAGTACTTATACTGATAAACGGGGAACCGTGTAATTTGCACCCATAATTCGACGAAATGACAAAGACACTTTCGTCCCTATATTTTTCTCTCTAACATATACTTGCAAAGGTTTTCCTGACGGTAAGCAGCTTCTAGTCCATGACGAGTCAAGAATCAAGACCTCATGCTCAATCCACTAAGATTAATACATGAAGAATGCTCCAAACTATCAAAGTCTTCCGCAATCTCGATGAACTACCAGCCTTCCTCATATGTAAGAGAAATAGATAACAGAAAATAGAAATGATGATTACTTATCAAAGGAGAAAATATGCTAACCTAGTTTTTTTCTTATGAATTAACCCTAAAGTGCAATGTTTACTTGTTCGCTCTCTTAGAGGCATCTAAATTCGTTAGGCTCAAAACTGTATCATCGCCTAACCTATGATCCCTGAGTGGAATGAATCCACGAAGGGAATTGACCTTTTTTCAGTTCTCAGTCATTAAGATTTTCAACTAATCTATGAGATATGCTTTAGTGTTCCCTATCAACTCTTATGTTGTTCACACCTAATACTACAACTAGACAGGTTATAGTAAAAGCTTACACCTAAAGGGATGTAAGGGTCTTTGGAAAAACACCTCACACTAATAAGTTGCTACCTACTAACGCGGCTCACACTCCTAACCAAGTCTTCTTACTAAAGGTCACCTAATGGGCATAGGAAATGCAACTACTAATTAAGGATTAGTCATCCCGTAGTCATAGTGCACGCTAGGATTTAGACGTTCACTTACTACCTAGTACACACTCAACCTTATTACTTGATTAATTTGGTAATCTAGTTCAATGTCTATATCGAGAAACAGAATGTTAAACATTAGAATGACTTATGATCCGTGTCTTATGTTTAACAAAGTGTCTGTAACAAAAGGATGATTGATATCTAAACCATTTAAAATAATATGTTTAAGAAACTATCCTCATATGTTTCTGGGGGCATTGGCGTGTTGCTAGACGCTAACCTTTGCTTGTATTATTACTTGATTATTATGACGTGCGCAAGTGGGAGCTGTTGGAGTATGCTCATGTCATAATAAATAATATACGGCTGGAAACATGTGAGCCTATGGGGTCACACACATATACACTGAGGTGCCACTGTATATATCGTGTTTATTGTATTCAAGGTATATAAATAAACTACGTAACTCGGGATCAATATTGGGCTTATAATAACTAAGTAATGTACTTAGTTTATTGGACTGAGCAAACAAATGGCAAGCCCATTTGAGCCCACCATATGGCCGGCCTAAGATGTAAAAGAAAAGAGAAGGAAAGCTCAAGGGGGTTAATGGTTAATTGGATCATGATAACTACTAATTGATTTAGTCATTAGGAGTTACAAATCAATTAACCACTTACCAATTTAATTGGATTTATGATAACTACTAATTGATTTAGTCATTATGAGTTACAAATCAATTAAATACTTACCAAGTTTTTCTCCTCTCTCTCTTCCTATAAAAGGGACGGCATAAACATAAACAAAATAAGAGTTTTTTTTTGTTTTCTTGATCTATTACTTTGATTCTTGTTCATTCAAAGTATAATCCAAGGTTACGGGTTTAAGGACTAGCATCCAAGAGGTATACGGTGAAGTGTAGTGTGGATATTCAAAGAGGTGATCTACTTTGGTCACTTGGTTTCATGGATAGATCGTGTACAAGAGAAGTTTGTTCTTTGATTCTACCGATCACGCTGCAAAGGTATATCTATTGCTTGTTTTTCTTTTGATTGATCATATGACTCTATAGATCCGTTGATAGATGCATGTTCCACTGCATTTATATGATATTCATTTAATGCAGCACCTATAGTGATATCACGAGCCATCATATGATGTCATATGCTCATCTTGTATGCGTAAAAATGGCTAAAAACGCGTGTTTTTTATGGATTCAAAAGGATAAGTTTAAAACAGCCCCTAGTGCTTATTTTTTGGAATTAATTCGACCCATAAGGGGTATTATGATCTGTGATTTTTGATCCCATATCCATTTGTTATGCATACTTTAATTGGTTTTGTTATCGGGTACGTGTAAACTGACCTAAATTGTGTGTTTCGAAACGATTCGTGAATCAATTTTAAATCAGCCCTTTGGGCATCATTTTATATAATAATATGGTTATTATAAGGTGTTTAATCCAGTACATAATGATCTTTAAGTCATTGGTTACGCGTAACAATCGGGGTTTTAATTCTAGTTAATTCATTTCTACGATTCGTTGGCTAATAATTTATTTCTTGTTAATTAATTTTTATACATGGCAAATACATGCATGTTTGGCCATGGACTTGCCAACACCTTGTTAATACATGATATTATGGTATTATTATATTTTGTATGCAAATCCGATGAAAACCTTGATTACTTGTGACTTGATTTGCTTGATATTGCATTTAATTTTGGTTTTGGGTTTGCCATTGTTTTGGCTTCTTTTTGTATGTTTTTAAATTTTGTTGTAGCCATTTTTTGGGCACTTTACAGTAGTTAGATGATAGGATAAATGTATTCAATCATAAAATTATTGTAACCGATGTTTGGATTCGAATGGCGAAAGAGTTAAAGGCATAAAGTCAAATTCGGAGCTGGTGGAGTAACTTCCACTAAAAATGGATTTCCTGTAGCCCTATAAGGAGTTATAAGCTCAATTTTTGGGAGCAGGTGCACAACTCATGGGGATACAACTTCTTCAACTAGAGCTCAGATTGGGGAAGACTCCTTCTAGGAGTTTAAGGCCCGTAAAGTTAGCTGAATTTTTATGGCGGTTTTGGGCATCATGTTCATTAAGGGTTTGACTTGCTCATTATGGTTCTTGGAGAAAGTGGGAGCCCTCCTTGTGGTTGAATGGTTAATCCTTAGTTGACTTATTAGTTCTCGTGATGACTTATGAGACCAATCATAGGTTTTTTCATCGGTTGAGGCTTTACATACTTATGGTTGTATTTGTTTGTTTGCTTTTATATATGTTTGTAATGTATATAAACTTGCAATTGTTTTTTATAAAACAAAAAATAAAATACAAACCAATTTTAGAAACTGAATCTTTGATTTAGTTTAAAGTTTAAGTATGATTTGAAACTAAACACTTGTTTTTATATAAATAACACTAACTAAATGTTATGATTGTTATTTAATTTATGTATTGTTCAAACTAATATTTACGAGGCGTTGAGACCCGTGCGTTGCACCGGGCTTGTATCTAAATGTTTATTGCGTAATGTTTATATAAATTGTTGAGGTGTAATATGATGGTGCATCCAATTCAAATGTGCCGCGTAATGTTTAGGTAAATAGTTATAAAATAATTTGAGTTGTGAGTTGAGTTAAAGGAAGGTTAAACGGATATGGCTCTTTCCAAATAACGTTTATGAAAAAATGATATTCTACAAAAACTCAAAAGAAGAACAGTAATAAATATGCAATTTCTTAGACTAAGTGTTCTATATATAATGCTTATTTTCGATTGTGGTTATTCGATATAATTGTTTCACTATGTCTACTGGACAGCTTCTATTTTGGCCAAATCTTCAAAATTACACTATGTCAAACACCCTATGAAACTTCAACTCTTATAATATCACAATCTTCTAAATTTACAATATGCCATACTTTTAAATTTATACCAAAGTCAATCACTCTTAAAACATCTTTTATAATAATGCAACTTTTTTAAAACACCTCTATAGACTCTAGAGCATAATTAGCTCCACCAAAGCCGTTATAGGCATGGTAGTTTATTAAAGGGTTAATATATACGGAGGTTACTAAAGTTTACAAAAATGTTCGCCTAAGTAACTAGAGTTTCATTTTGTTCACTTGGGTTACTACAAGTATGAAACATGACTTTGAGATTACTAAAGTTATGAAAATATACGTAAACATCACTTAACTTGTAAAAACGCGACATTTATGTTACTTAAATTATCAAAAAATATGTATTCAGGTTACTCGAATAACACTAAAATTATAGTGAGGTATGCTTTTTATAAGTTTAGTAACCCTAGTGAACAAAATAAAACTCTAGTTACTTAGGCGAACATTTTTGTTAACTTTAGTAACCTCCGTATATGTTAACCCTTTATTAAACGTTATAGACATGGTAGTTTATACAAAATTGAAGGCTTGAATATCCGAAACATATTACATATTATATGGAGTAACAATTTTTATACATGGTGGAATTCTAGTGAACAGTATACAAAGTTTTATCAACTTTGCTAATGGATTCCATCATGTCTTCTTTTAAGTTAATCAATCACTTGATCCTATCTTGTTCATCCTAATACTAACCCTCCAACAATTACTACATGTAAAAATAATGTTATGTTTTAGAATAGTTATACCAAATACTTAAAAGGAAAATGAGCCACAAATATATATTCTAAAATTAATAAAGATAGATAATAAAACTTTGAATGGTTCTTTTTTTTACACTATGGAATGAAAACTTCAGTTCCTTCGTGCCGGAGCACTTCGATTGGTTCTTTATAACAAAGATTATACAAAACATTTAGATCTATTGAGTTAACTCATACCGAATTATACTAATGTGTTAAATTATACATCCTGTAGTGGTAGATTGGACCAAAGCATAGGATTCTCAAAGGAATAGAGTGAGAGGTGAAGATAAATCTTTTACAAATCGTCAAACAACATGATGTAAAACTTTAACTCAATAAAAGTTACAGACTTGCACGATATTATTACTACATTTTCTGGTAATTTTCCCTAATAAAAAAGAATAAGTTAACACATAATATACAAAATTGAAACGTTATAGGCATGGTAGTTTATTAAAAGACCTCCCAAGAAACAATGGCATTCGCAGGCTTGAATACCTGAAACATATTACGTATTATAACAATTTTTAATTCTAATAAAGTTAAATTGAGTGCTAATGACTAATCATATAGTATCATGATAACTAATCGCACAATTCGAAATACTAATACTTGATTCAAAGCTGCCACTACAGTCTAATGTTACATACGAATTTGCATCAGCAATACTTGATTGATTTCAGACCAACCATGCTAGCCGAGCTCGTCTATTATCTGAAGTAGAGTTGGACACTGGTAAGTAGTAACCCAACATACATGAAGCATTATACTGGATATCGGGTAGTCTTATAGCCACTGGTCGACTTTTTTACATACTTATTAGTTGTCTCAAAGGAAATTCTTTTTGCCTTTATTGCTACTTGCCAATTTAGAATGAAACATATTTTCGTTGCTAGATTCATAATAACATATGCCTTACTATAGGTTACTGCACATCAACAACTAAAAATCTCAAAAATAATAAAATGCAACTTTAGCATACCACAAATTTTTGCAGGTCAAGCCAAGATAGTTGTGAAAACCGCTTAATAGCATGACTTTAGTGTTCTTTATTTTCCTCTATACACCACATTAGGAGCAAAATAATTTGTAGCCAAGTACATAAATCTACCGTCTGGTATGATCAACGTCTAGCATGATGTTCATGATTATTGATCAACGATACATATTTACAACTAAAGAATGATCTTCAACATTAATCGATCAATGCTCCAGCTGTCACAGAAGCCTCGTTACCCAATTGGTCAAACCCAACCATTTAGCCATCTCTGCAAAAGACTTAAAAAGAGAGGACCTAGAGACACCCACATGTTCCTGAAACATTAACTTTTATTCCCTGAATTCCAACTGGATCTGCAAAAAACGAACATGATTAGCTTCTATACAACGAAGATCCTTGAGCATTACTTTAAGTATTTTGACCTACCCCAAATTTGATTCAACCCACCCCAAGCCTTCTCAAAGCATAAAAATGCATACCTGTTATGTATTTTGTTGAGCCTACCAAGTTCACTTGACTTATCACTATAGTAGCAAGCATGGAGGCTATTGGTTTCACACAGTAGCAAAAAATTCGATCCAAAAAATGTAGCACCAAAAATCATATCCTAGATAGTGAAACAAAGGACCACATAAACCTAAACTTAATAACGCATACCCTATAACGACAATGATGGTTGGGAAACCACAATTGCAATAATCGCAACAGATTCCAAAAAAGAGTATTGCAAATTTAACTCGACTAAAGATTTCAGACGTATACCATTTATACACGTCCAGTTTTGACCCATTTCAGAAAACAATCAGCTTATCTACAAAAAATACCAATTGGTTCACATTTTACGTGTGTATGTGACCATTTAACGACCTCAACATTAAAATAGTAAATGCCAAGAATTCAATTCTTAATATGCAACATTAAAGCTGATTATCTAATGATCACATGACCAAATCAATTTGCCATCAAAACACGATAATCATATATTATTTATAATAAAAATGTTAAAAGCAATCCAAAACACCCCATATATTTTAGGACTTACTCCCATGGACGGACAACCATCGTGGCTTTCTATTCGTCAGTATACAAAAGCCACCATGCACCATCACGACTCCTCAGAATACCTTCACACTATCTTTTAACATCAAGTAAGTTTCGCGCCAAGTCTGCAAAGTCTCTCACCTCTCTTACCTACAACATCGAAGACTAAAATGTTATTACATATGTAAGAACAGGTAGGCTATCAAACAATGAATTTACCTGGACGTTTCCTCTTCATGAAACAGCAGTCATATCAGAAGCCTCTTTTACGGCAGAAAGCATAGCAGCTGCAACCCTTAACCCCGCTGCACCGACGCTGTTTTATTTATCCGAAACAGTTCAGGTGATTTATAATTAAATCAGATTTTTAAATGTTATATTCAAGAGGATTCTCAGTATAGGCATCACGCTACCCAAATTATTATCCCATATAATCTGATAATCTGGTCATGTTTGTGGGAAACCATGTCTCAAGGAATACAAAAACACATAATATGGATTACTTCATTTTACTCCCACGTATTGGTTACCAACCTCAGAGATCAAAAGATCACTCCTTTCGCCATAAATAGGCACCCCTACATTTTGTTCCCTTTCTAAACCCTTATCCCATATTGTCTTTATACAAAACCTAAGTAAATCCTATGAAAGCATATTCACACGCGATAACAATAATAAAATGTGTAGACGCATAAAAATTAGGACTCTAACATGCATTGAGAAGTTAAAAGTCATAAATTCAATCATAGACTTAAGACCATGGTAGGTAGAACCAACTATAATCCCGGCAAACCCAGCCTGAAGAATGTATGAACATCAAATTTATATACCAGAATCCAAAGAAAAGTTATGAAACCTACTAGCTCTAATAGGAATAAGTTTCAAATCTTTGTGATAGGGGTATCTACAACCCTTTCAGGATCGTACTTGTCCAATAATCCCTTGGTTATCTAGCAAAGAAAAAAATGTTAAAATATACAGATATGTTGTCCACGCTTTAAAGAATCTAACATAGACATTAAATTATAACCTTGTATGCACCCTTGTATTCTCCAACCTGTGCACACAATGTTAAAAAATACAAATATGTTGTCCACACTTTAAAGAATCTAACATAGACATTAAATTCTAACCTTGTATGCACCCTGGGTATTCTTGAACCTATGTACACAAAAATAAGATGAGTGCGAGAGAATTGAAAAAGTAGGAGCTATACAACTTTTACAAAATAATACAATTACCTGATCACCCATAACAAAAACATTTGGATCGGTAGCCATTTCTTCATCAAGAGCAGAGTTCCAACATCTCTTACTGTATGTGTAACAATGTGAAAAGTAAATTAAAGAAACCAAACATTTTACGATCTACCAATAACACTAATTTGAGTTCAGAACAAAACTGTAATGTCCAGTGACACGGTACATAAAAAAAGATTTTAAGATAGATAATTTCAGAAGCTTTTCCCGACTGAATCTTAGTCACTAAATTCGCACGAATCTTATTAAATTAACTATCCTAAGTTAATGAGAGTGAATTCTTATTTGTCAATCATTCTACTTCCTACATATATAAGAGGCTTCTGAAACTCATATACAAATCATCGATCATGATTTAAACCCCAACATACTCTTCCAAACGTTTAATATCAATATTTGGGTTTAAAAACTTACAAAATAGATTACGGATGCTTTTAATCTTCAAATTAAACAATGGCAATTAATCACAGCAACAATCTTCTTCTTATATCCGGAAAAGCTGAAGCTTGCAAAAAAAACCCCAAACTTTATAAAGAATCCGAAATTAACACACCCCACATATTATGACAAAATCCTAATTTCAAAATTAGAAAAAATTGAACAAAATTAACCAAAATTGAAAACAAAGAATTATAGGATTCCAATAACTCTTCACATAGCCAGAATCGTTTCTATTGTTGGTTATAAATCATTAAACAACTCCATCAATGTTGTAACTCCAAAACCCTTCATATGCAGCCGGTTATTAAATTAAGTTGTGGTATTAATTGATGGCCATCTTTATCACTACACACTAAATAAACAAACTAAATCTTATAATATAATAGATGATCATGCTAGTGTGTTTGTGGTTTAAATAGGATCATAATGGTGCAATCGGTTAGGTAT
>BQNB010150932.1:0-15969 GCA_026074375.1 Tanacetum coccineum
TCCTATCTTGGTACCTACGGTTAATTTAAACTAAACTAAACAAACTAAATACGGGTCAGTTTTGGTGAATACGCCGTATCATGTGCATGAATACGTCATATTGCCAGAACTGAGAATAATGTTTTTAAAGTGCATAAAAAGTAAAGACTGATAACGTCTAGACAATTAATACGCCGTATGGTATGGAGTGGATACGCCGTATTGATGTTTGGGAAGACAAACTCGATAAAAATTAAATAACAATCTACGTTGTCTCCCGCGAAGCACTTTTGATTAAAACGAAGTCTTTAAGTTAGACTTTCTTCAGCTTCTCTTCATTCATTCCATCTCATGCACGCTAACGTGCCCGGGTGTGATCTATTCTTCCATATTCACATCTTGAATGTAATCGGTTCCTAAGTTCAATACTTCTTTGTAGAATCATTTAAGCTTTTGGTACGAATGTGAGATTCCATTCATTTTATCCTCTTCACTTATCTTCAGTAATGATGGGATTTTGTTGCATTGCTCATTAGTGTGGTTTTTAAACCTCGGATGTGATCACACCATTTGGTAAGTTACTTCATCATTACCATTGTAAATGGTAATCACCCATTCAAACCGTTTTGCATTAATCCCAACTTCTCTAAAAAATGGTTCGCCAAAAATAACATCGCCCATTCCTTTATCATGATAATCATCTATATTTTCTAAAACTATAAAATCCGGCACAACAGAAAAAGTTCCAATAAAAATAGGCATATTCATTAAAGCTCCTATAACATTGTTCCCTTTGTACACCATCTTATCTTTCATTTTAGAATTATGAAACTTTTTGGACATCACATTGACATACAATAATGGGAAAAAGTTAGCGTGTGTAAATTCAAATCCTATCATGCAAGAAAATTTTAAGTTGTGAGTGCAATCTATATGGATCTTCTTATCATAGTCGCAATAACTAGTGTAATCATCAATTCCAGCATCAAGTTCATCATCCCTAGTTCTAAATTCCTCAATTACCTCACCTTCCTTAATGGTGGGCATTAAATCATCATCTTGATTTCTCCTAAGCTTAAATGGTTCATTTAGATCATTTAGCTCAATGTAATCCTCAAAGAAAGGGTCTAATGATCTATTTAACACAAAGTCTCTCCCATAATCCTAGCTTCTAAATCGAGTTCGATTCTTTCTCTCAAACTTAGCATGTAGACCCTCTTAATTTAACTACTAGCAGGTTTAACACTTTTGAAAACAATCCTTTCTTCCTTGACCCTTAAAGTAATCATTCTTTTGTAAACATCAATATTAGCACAGGTGGTAGACAAAAATGGTCTTCCGAGGATTAAGGGCACTTTGATATCCTTGGGCATATCTAGAATTATAAAGTCTACTGGGAAAACAAATTTACCAATACTTACCAGCACGTTTTTAGCTATTCCTTTTCGATATATCACAGTCCTATCTGCTAATTCAACTATTAACATAGTGTGAGCTAATTCGCCTAATCCTAAGTTAAGGTAGGTCGAGAGAGGCATAACACTAATGCTAACTCCTAAGTCAACAAGGGCATTATTAAAGCATACATTATTAATAAAGCAAGGTAAAGTGAAACTCCCTAGGTCTTTTTCTTTTTGGGGTATGGATTGCAAAGCTTCAGAGTAAGCTTTCAAGAATTATGGTCCACATTATCCCTTCTTTTCTTTATAGTAGTAACCATTCAAATGACTTGGAAACAGAATCGCCGTTTGTCTTGTCTCGTACATCAGTGTACGGTTCTGTCTAGTGGATACGGCGTATTGGGCAGATCCAATATGGCATATCAGGCATGAATCAGCTTCAATAGTAGTTGAAATCGACTTGACTTGATCTCTCGGGTTCGCTTCAGTGGAGCTAGGTAGACTTCCAAATCCTCTTTCCTATATTACCTTGCTTATTTGCCCGATTTGGATTTCCAAAGTTTTAATAGATGCTCCTTGGTTATGAATGGCAGCATCCGCCAAAGCTCAGATTTCTTTGATCAAATTGGAGTTTTCTTCGTGTCTCTTTGCTGATTCACTCATGAATTTGCTCAAGGTATCT
The DNA here is from genome assembly GCA_026074375.1 of Tanacetum coccineum. Classification (NCBI taxonomy): domain Eukaryota; kingdom Viridiplantae; phylum Streptophyta; class Magnoliopsida; order Asterales; family Asteraceae; genus Tanacetum; species Tanacetum coccineum. The sequence goes on from BQNB010150932.1 coordinate 2,062, forward strand.
TCCATAGATTGCCTTTGTTTTTGGTACGAAGGGTTCACATTATTCCTTTGATAGAATCCCAAAGCTGCTGCTCTATATCGCCTCCTTGAAAAGGTCCACCAAATTACGTGTAGTAAGTTTCTTTGAGGTTTTTCCCTTCTTGTTTTAGTGGGCAATCTTTGGTGTAGTGGGGTCCTTTGCATTGTTCGCATCCAACTTGAGCAGCATAGAATTTTTCATTCACTTTCTTGATCTCTCTTCCTAGATTATTCAGTTGTGCTTGTATAGCTGCCAATCTGTCAGAAGTTTCGGTACTTCTTGACCTAGATGTTCCATTGTGTCATTTCTGAGAGTATTCAGCCATTTCTTGGATGGCTACCTTTGCATCAGCAGCAGTCTTTGATGGTATTACACCTCTTAAATCAAGAATCTGTCGAGTAGGAATTCCCAATCCATTATAGAATAAGATTACCTCCTGCATCTCTATTAAATAATGTTGAGGACAATTCATCAAGAGTTCTTTAAATCGCTCCTATGCTTGGTAAAGGTTTTCATCTAGTTCTTGCTGAAAGTTGTTGATTTCCTCCATCTTCTTTGCAGTTCGAGCAGGTGGGCAATATTTCCCCGGCAACGACGCCAAAAACTTGATGTGTCGTTGTGTGGTATTTATTAATGATAGTTCAAGTTTTAAATTTATATTTTGCCGACTTAACCAAAAACAACACTTTAACTGGTAGTGTACCCGGTTGGTGGTAGATTCGTGGTAACTAGGGTGTCGAACACTTAAAGCAAGGTTAAATCTCTCAATCTATTTATATTTTTGTTATCTAATATAAGTTAATTCTAATCTAAGTCAAACCTATGCTAATCCTATATTAGTTCTAATCCTAATTCTAATAGGTAAAAAGGGGGTTTCAGCTTGAGAGACTGGCATAGGTTTGGTTGGTGACTACAATCAATTCAAGACAATTTAACCAACGCAAGCAAATTAACAGAAGATAAAAGAACGGTTGAGCCTTATGATAGAAAATTGTATTAGCCATCATTAATTCGATTAGAAGTTGGTTTGTTTATTTAGTGCAATGATTACTTATCTCGAATAGGTATATCATTCTTAGACTTATGTGGGACTTCATCCTAAGACCTAGACACATTAATTCTTTCATAATTAAAGCATCCGCATAAAGCATCCTTATTTGCTAATTATAATCTATCTTAGGGATTAAAGCAATAGTGATCTTGTTAAACCCTAGCTCATAGAGACTTTACCCACTTACTGCTTAATGGAAATTTATACTCTAGTAGTCCACTTGTCTAACTATCCAATGGAATTAGAATATTACTTGTTGAATTATCAAGATTCACCTACTAGTCAACATGTTTAATAAAACAAAGGCAATTTTCGTTAACTAGTTAAGCCAGAAACGTATCCTTAGCACGATTTTAGAAGGACAATACTTGTGATCCTATGATTCTAAATGTATAAATTACTATGTGGAGAGTTATCCCGGCATCTAGATTACTTGGTCCGTATCACTAGATCCAGTTCAATGATAGGTCACATACAAAAGTACGTAAACAAGTATGAATTGATAAACATAAACAAGCATTCAATGATAAATTAAGCAATCGAGATATAAACAAAACCAAACATTCAGATCTTTATAATAATGGCTAATTCCCGAAGGTATTAGCCTTCAAATATCATAATTAATACAAGAGTAATTGCTTTAGCCAAGATAAACTAACCGAGTTAACGAATGATACCAAAAACTGAATGATTACAAAAGTATAAGAAATTACATGTTGTCTTCTATAGATTAGAATGCATTGCAAGACCTCTTCTGCTCTTTTTCTTATTTTAAAACTGACTTTTGTAATTTAGGTATCGAGAATATGATTTATCACACTTAAAACTTGTTTTTGAGTTTTGTATTTATAGGGTCCGAAAGTGGGTTTGATATGGCATATCCAAGGGGTTGGATATGGTGTATTGGAGTTTCTTGGAGTAGGGACCACGTTTGATATCTTCAAGAATATTCACATACTATATCTTGAATACGGCATATTGAGATTTCTGGATAATGCGTATTCAGCTTGTTTCTTTTATGGTCTTTGGTGAGTGCAGGCACGGATAAACCATATCTTCCTTGATGGATACGGCGTATTGGTTGTCAGAATCATTAATTTTCAAAATATCTTCGTTTAAGCTTCAAAATGTGCGCCTTTTTTTAATATTCACCAACTACTCCATAATTACTGCAAATCTTAAATATAAATGAGTAAGTAACAATTCTTTGTAATAATTATACAAAATAGGTTAAATACATGGGATAAATGATGCTATAAAATAGATGTTATTTGATGTCATCATGAACACATAGTTTTGAAAGATTTTGAAAATCCTTGTGAAAAATTCTTAAAAAATTATGTTCAACTGTTTTGAAAACAAGAAGATTTCTCTTCTTTTAAAGATAAAGCGCACTGAAGCGTACACTCCCCTTTTATTTGAAGCTCGCGTTATGCACTGAAGTGTACATAAGCCATACATAGACTCATTAGAGAATAGCAAGTGGATGGATACATGTAGTCTGCCTCTAGAGTCTCGTAAACCCGCCAAGAAAAGAAGTAGAATTTGGAAACCCTTTACTTTTAGGTTCCTAGGGGTTAGAAACACTTGCATTATCACACACAGATGTGTCAGACTCTCTCTCGGTGTTACTGGATGTAGTTATTTTTCCACATAGGTAAAAAATTCTTCTAGTTGGTAACCACCTAAGGCAAGTTATAGATTTGCTAGGCCTAGATGAATCAAGTCTTTCTTCGGAACCTAACTTCTTTGGTTTCTTGACATTTCACTTATGTTTCTTTTGATTCGCACTTTTTGAAACATTAGCACTGAAGTTATTCACATGAGAACTCATGTCATTCACATAATTAAGCACACATACATCATGATTAGAAGTAATTAAACATTTCTTACACATAGCACAAACAACTTTAGATTTATCATTCTGAATAGCAAACTTAATGTTATTACATTCAGATGACATATGTTTCTTATTCTTAGAAAGCAGTAAATTCCTATGGTGTTCTTCCACTTCAACTTCTTTATTCTTGATGCAACTACTCTTAGACGCAGAGGAGACCCAATCATTCTTTGTATTGCTCCTAGGCTGTGGCCTTCTGGTCTTAGTAGTGTTGTCTACTCCTGTAGAAGATAAACCTTTTGAATCAGAACTAACATCTTGCTTAGTGATGACATGAGGTTGTGAAACAGTGATCAAATTTGTCTTAATGCTTTCTATAGCTTGGTTGATAGGCACAAATTTGTCTTCTCTAAAAATCTTAAAAGGATTAATCCTAAACATTCCAGGGGCAATAATTTTATCATTATTCATAACTTTTGATACTTTGGTGGTAGGTACTGAGTTTGAAGTGTCTGGGTGTGCTAAATCATTTTACTCAACAACCCTAGGAGGAACCCGAGTTTTTGAAAATTTTGGACTTTCAGATTGAAACACATTTGGTTGTCAAACAACATAATGGTTTCTAAGAGGTTGCAAAAGAGGTTTCCTTATGGTTGAGTGATTTTCAAACTTAGTATTCGCACTCATACCTTTGGTGTTGTCCTTTTGTTTAGAAACCTTATAAAAAAGCTGGGCTCTTAACGTAGCTTTTTCAGAAATGGTGTCATGTAATTTTTCTTGCAAAGAGTCAGTTATTAATTGGGTCTGAGCCCGTGTCACTTTGATAGAGTCAAAAAGGTTCTTGTATGTTGTCTTAAGATGTTCATTTTCTTTTGCATAATTTAAAACCAAAGAATCAAGGGTATTTGATACACATAGAGTATCCTTACTCTTACCCTTGAGATCTCCCAACTGAGCTTGCAACCGTTAGATCTTTTGTTGCATGTCATTATAAGCTTTATCACATGAAATCTTTTCATATTTGCATTCTTTACAATTTTTATACCAGTTATTCTGAAGAATAACATATTCTTTTTCCTTTTTAATAATGCATGTTTTAAGTTTTTATTTTGTACGATCAAGCTCAGTCTGGAGATTTGATGTATCTACAACAGAATAACTTTGCACAATAGACATAATATCTTGACTAACAAGTGCTTTCAAGAGACGCTCGATTTCATATTCCGAAGCCTTGTGCTTAGCAAGAGATTCGTCAGCTTCTTTTGCAAGATATTTAAAGTCTCAAACAAATTTAGATGCTTCTTTCAAAAATTGTATTTTGAAATTTTGAACTCTAGCATCAACTTGGTTAACGATAGGAAAATTTTCATTGTTTACAATTTTGTGAAGCTCTTGATGAGCAGAAGACGACCAATAGTGTATATCTAATGTCATTTTCTGTTTTACAACACGTTGAAGAGTCATAATGGTGCTTTTTACCTCATTTAGAAATTTTCATGGAGAAGTATCATCCGAAAACTCTTCATTTGGTATTAAAATTGATTTAGAAACACTAGTCGTTTTGGAAGTATTTGAAAAATACAACTATTCATGTGACTTGGCCTTTTGAGAAACAAAAACGTTTGAAAGATGATTAATCTTTGCATAATTTGACGGTTTTATTTCTTTGTTCAATTGTTTCATTTTTAAGCGACTCTCTTGAGCAAGTGGCAGTGTCTCCTTCGAATCATACACAGCAGGAGGATCATGCTTTTCTAATAATACTTTGCCATTATACAAACTCTGTTGTTTCTGCTGAGCTTGCTTGAGATAAAAAGGATTTTGATAACCCAAAGCCATTTTCTGTTCGGTGTGGTAAAACGAGTCTGGCTTAGGTGAAAGCATATGCATCGTTTGAATCGATTGACCCGTTTTTACCAAAATGTTATCTAATTCCTTTATCTTATTCTCAAGTTGAATTTGTTTATCAAGAAGCTCGTCTTCGCGTATTTTGAAATCAGACTTCAACTTTTTCTTCTCTTGTTGAAGATAAGAAACAGTTGATTTTTCTTTTGAAAGCTGGTTATTTAAATTTGCAATTTCCTCATTCAAAGTCGTTATCATTTTAGCAGAACTTAAGTGAAGTGCATTTATCTTTTTAGTAAGAAATTGCTCTTGATAAACAGTCTTTTGGTAACATCGTTCAAGCTCAATGGTCAAATCAGCATTTGTTTCTTTCATTTTGCGATTGACCTATTTGACTTTCTCAACCTCTATAGCTAAATTATTATATAATGATTCAAAATAATCACGTGTTTCCTTAACAGTAGTAGGATTTTGTTCAACTGTTCCCCTACATTGTTCCACACTAGAAACTGCAGAGATAACATTACTATCATTCTGTTAAACTTAGTGTGGTTCAGAAATGGGTTCGAGTAACTTGGTATACTTCTCCTCTTGAGTAAACATATTAAATATATCATTATCATAACAATTTCCAGAATGGTGTACCTCAGCTGATCTATCCGAGTCATAGACGGGAGCTTTGTCAGTCTGAGTACCCGATGTTGATGCTTGGTGCAAAATTAGCCATCCAAATGCAGTTTGCAATGACTTCCTCAATCTCATCAAAATCCCCTACACCAGCCATCAAATCAAATTCCTCAGCTTAGAATTGAATCCCTGATTCTTCCTTTTGAGTAATTAGCAACTGAGTTTGAAGATAAGCATCATCTCTTCTCCTTGGTCCGACTTTGAAGTTCATAGCAACATAACCCATTCCTCTGCAGTTGTAACACCTTACATGATTTCCATTATTCCTATTACCATTACCATTACCTTCAGACCGTGCTGCTACAATATTACCATTCCCATTCCGATTCACATTTTGATTATCAATCCCTAGAATAACAATAAGCCCATTCTGATTTCCAACATTCTGAATACCTAAATTCTAAACCGCATTATAAGCAACATGATTCCTAACATTTGTCCTGCATTATCCATTTGATCTAACTTCTCTAAATCTATCTAAACTTATTCCCACCATTACTTCAAATCGTCTGCATCTGTTTGTATTGACCCAAATTCATACTCGGTTGAGCAATCTGCCTGTTACGTGGGTTGGACGAAATTCTTTGATTGTTGTTTGATGGTGTAGAATAGTTTAGTTTGAATGCATTAGCCATTCGTACAAGTTCCATGTTGATTGCAGTTGTGGGATCTGAAATGTCTTCGAGATTAAGCATTGGTTGTTGCATGTACATATGGTTGATTGATGGTTATGAGATGTAGTTGTTGCATGTAGGTAACATGTGATGGTTGATCTTGGTAAAACACTGAATAGTTGTAAGGGTTATTATAATTTGCCATAAGTGTTAGAGGATCATTTCCTCTTGCAAGTTGTTCTACCCTTAGTTCATTTACCTCCACTGATTGTATTTCAAGAAATCATACAACTGAGTGTAATCTACTTCATGAAAATCCTTTGTTTGGTGAACAATGGTAACATGTCGACTCAATTCTGGTTGTAGGTTGTTTAGGAACTTGAGATTACTGGAATCTTTTCTGGAAAATGTTTATTTCTTTTGAAGTCATTCATTAACTTTGAGAAGCGATGATGGTAAGACTCAATCGATTCCCTATAAGAAGAAGTTAACATTTCCCATTCATTAAACAACTTGGCCTTTTTCTCTTGAATCCTAATATCAAAACCTTTCATCATTTGCTAAACACGTAACCAGATTTCCTGAGAAGTTTTACAACTATCAACAGCAGCACAGATGTCTTTAGGAAGACCCATAAGAATAGTTTTAATGGCTTGATCATCTGCTTCTATTTGCTTTACTTATTTTTCAGTAAGTTCCTCATCAGTCTACTCATGAAAAGTTTCAGTAACAGGAACTTTACAGTCTGGATCACCTGGTTCAGGAATCATTCGTCTGACATATGGACCATGCATAATGGAATTGTAGATTAACTTTCCATTTGGTTTACTCTTTGCATAACGAAGAAGACGAGATGACCATGGAACATAGTTGTCTTTGTTAAGCATATGTGGCCGGTTTTCGAAACTAGCAGCATAAATGTCTTATTGAGTCGACATTGCAAAAATGATGTGAAATGATATACTAGAATCGTTTAAGTGATTAGTGATTATGAGTTTTTTTATGTAACTTAAAAGTCCTTGAAAGTATAAAACATTCATGGCATAATCAGCTAAGCTTAGGAAATGTGGCAATTTTGTTGCACTGGCAATTTTAGTTCATTGCCTAAATCGGTTAAATGTCAATTTTGGCTAGGCTAGGTGTTAATTTCGGTTGGTGTAAAATGGCAATTTCAGTTGGTGCAAAATGGCAATTTCGGTTAATACCAAATTGTCAAAATTGGTTAATTCAAAACTGTCAAAATCGGCTAACTTGATGATGGCAATTTCGGTGCCTTCAAAGTGGCAATCTCGGTACCTTCATAAAATTCAAAAAACCAACTTTTCAAATCACCTAAAACCACACTTTTTAAAGTGTTTTGATGATGTCTTTTGCACAACTAAGTATAACTAAGATACTCTTAACATAAAAACACAACCTTTATGATTTTTAACACCAAAAAAATTCCACTTTTGGTTCGAGAATTTTAACCAAAACGCACCCTTTTTCCAAGATTTTGAACAAATTAAACACACACAAATCACTAAACATACCTAGGCTCTTGATACCACATGTTAACCTATATCAAACACATCATCACACACGAAAATAAAGAAAAAAACTAGAGAGAGAAAGAGGGTTTTAGAGAGAGAAAGTAAAAGAAAGAAAATAGGAGGCTTCACTATGAGGAAATGAGAACCAACACCCTCCTAACATGCTAGGAGGGTAGTATTTATACCCTAAGAGGGTATTTGCCACATGGGTTTACATTGGGCCGATTCTAACACTCAATGGGCTTTAAGCCCGCAACTTAGACCCAATTAGATTAAACTAATTCTTGTAAACTATGTTTTCCTATACATGGCTCGAGAATATTTAATGACCATTACTTTAATAAAAACAAGGCTAACACAAAGTTACAGCGGAAGCAAAAGATAAGATTCATAATAACAACGAGTATTAAGATAGATATTTTCATGAAATAAGCCATGATGCATGCTTGACTCCAATGCACTTCAAAATATCCTTACGAGTTAAGCACTTGAGAATAAATGCTTAAAAATGTCAACAATAATGTTGGTGAGTTCATAGGTTTAAGTAAAGCATTAAGTGTGGTCCACAAGATTTAAAAGTTCATGACTATTGTAACACATACAATATCACAAAAAGTATTTACGATTGCGCTAAGCTCATGAAACCGAAGCTAAACATTGACATGTAAACAATTAATTTCAAAGTAGAGTGCCTGAGTAGGTGGCCATCCCTAGACCACCTAAACTTTTAACATGGTATACGTCCGTTTGATCGGTACCTCCAATACAAGTAAGCGCTACTTATCTGAATGGGGATGTTAATGCCAATAGATCTATTTATAATACTCGCGCCTACAATAGTAACTAACGGTTCATAATAATGGGCATAGTAGGATCTTGGTACTTAGGCTAATTCGTAAACATTTAAAAAGTACTTGCGTCCAAAATAAAACAAGCAATGTATCTCACCCCGAGATTTGTAAAGTGTTCGTAAAAACAAGTAAAAGTGGGGATATGAAACTCACCTTTTGAAAAGTATTGATTTCGAGAATAATCAACAAGTATGGAACGAGCAAAGTGTCCTAAACGCGACCTAAATAATGATGCATATGCAATTTTTATAAACTTTATATCACCCGTACATGTTTGTGTATAATTTATATAATTCAAAATGTGATCTTGTAAAAGCTATATATTTTTTATTAAGTTTCGACGCTTTAACAAAAATCCCTCTTTTTGCCCAACTTTAGAAATCCCATCTAAGAATACGCTAAGTGACCCATCAAAAGTCTATTTACCATTTCCATGTTCCAGAACATAAAATACTTAAGACACGACCTACAATAGTGCATTTTGAAACTTTATATAAATTTCAGCTTTTATTATTTTTAAAACTAAGTGTGGTGCTGAATTTATAAAATGGTGTAACTTCTTCATTACTTATCCGTTTTTCAAGTTTTTGTACTTCCCATGAAGGTATCAACTAGTGGTGAATGGATATGGAAACCATAGATGCATAAATGATAAGCTTATATAGGCAAGGTCTTAGGTTAGGATTCAATATTGTTGACTAGTCAAAACCAACACCTTGTTAGTTTGTATGTGTGTCGTGGCTCAAAGGGACCAAGAGGGTGAGGGGGCAAATTTTTATGACCTAGAAATAAAAGAATTCGGTTCTTTATTTGTATGATCTTCTCGATCATTTCATGAATAATCATGGCTAATACCTAAGGGTATTAGCCCTTAATCATCGTAATCAATACAAGAATAATAATTCAACCTAGGTAAACTAACTGAGTTAAACGAATGATACCAAAAATCAAACGATTACTAGAGTATAGGAGATTACAAGGTGTTCCCTATGGAATTAATAGCTTTGCTTGACCTTTTCTTCTCTTCTTTTCTTTTGAAAATCGACTTTTGTAATTAGGGTATAAAAATATGATCACGCACACCTAAAACTCATTTTTAGGCCTTCTATTTATAGTGTCTGGAATTTGGTCGATATGTCGTATTGGTTTAGGTCAATATGGCGTATTAGAAGTTTCTTAGAGTAGGTACCACGTTCAATATCTTCTAGAATATTTTATTGCTATATCTTGGATACGGCGTATTGAGGACTTCTGGATACGGCGTATTGAGCTTGAATTCTTCGTGGTATCTAGTGAAGTGCAAGAAATGGATACGCCGTATCTTCCTTGTTGGATACGGCGTATTGAGGTGTCAGAACAGTTTCTTCAAATGTCTTCGTTTAAGCTCCAAATTGCATGCCTTTAAGCTAATCTTTACCAAGTGCTCCATAATTACTACAATTCTCAAATATAAATGATTAAGTACCAATTCTTGCAATAATTATACAAAATGGGTAATTTACATAGGATAAATGATGCTATAAAAGTAACTTTACTTGATGTCATCAAATATTCCCCCACTTGAATCCTATTTGTCCTTAAGTAGCCTTTAGAAATTTATGAAAATGTATCCTTAAGGATTTTTTTGGTTAAGCATTTATTCGATCAATTACTAGTACACAACCAAACACCTCACTAAATAGGTAGATGAAAACACTCAAATCACTCGACTAATCTATGTGGTAACATGTAACTAATTCGCTCAATTGCTCAGTCGTAACGAGTATTCTATCATAGGCTTGGCAAAACACTCAAATCACTCAACTAATCTATGTGGTAACATGTAACTAATTCGCTCAATTGCTTGGTCGTGATGAGTATTCTATCATAGGCTTGGCAAGGATACACATCTCCACCACTAGTGCTAAGGAGTAACAAGTTTACAAAGGTAAATTGGGTTTTAAAAAGGTTTAATCACTTTTTCTAATCTCTACCAATACCAATATTCAAGAAAAGGTGACAAAGACCATACACATACCCGTAATGATGGGATAGACACATATGACTGCATTCAAACCTTAACTCGAATAAGCTAAAGAATAGGACTAGTAGTCTTTACCAAAAGTCATAAACCAGCAAGGGTGACAAACCATATATACACATCCATAACAATGGAATAGATATATGATGAGGTGTCATTTTATACACTATTTCAGGGTCATTTAACCCCTTAGATCATGTAAATATGCCCATATTATGTGCTTAATCATTTGTTTTTAGGTTTTTAGCACTTGGATGGCTTTTGAAGGAAATACACATGACTTGGGCTCATTTGGAGAAGAAACGGACAAGATTGCAGACCTACACCAAATCTCTTAAAGACTTATACATACAGTGGTTGGAGACAACGTCATAGACATAAAGTGACGCCATCGTAATCTATCTAGTAACAGCGTCAAGAATTTGGCGACAGCGTCAGGACATGGCCGACTTAAAGAGGATCTAGAATCATCTACGTGGCGATGGCGTCAGGATTACAAAGCGACACCGTCGCGTCGATATCTCTATAAATATAAATCCGTTTTTAGGGTTTTAAGTGTGTAACTTTGGGATAACTTTGTTAAAACCTAGGGAGACGAACCCTAGTCATTTTAGGAGCATTATAGGTCATTTTTAGGGCCTCAAAACCCTATTTTACTACCTTGTATCCATGTTTTAATCAAGTAAGGTTATTTATCATTAATCATTCAATATGTCTATGTGTTGTTTGATTGATTTATCTTCTTGCTTTCTTTATAACATACGAGGCTAAACCCTCCTTTGTATTTATCTATGATTGGATGAAACATAGATTGTAGATCCTTTTGATGTTGCTTCTTGTTGATGAATGTACGCATTAGGCTTTAGAAAACCAGCCTTTGTCTGTATCGTTATTGATATGTCTAGGGAAACGCGAGTAGTATAGAAAGGATACCATCGATAACTGTCTTCATACTACCTTACCTATTATATGATTGATCCCTCTTAAGTTATTTCCCATGCATTTAATATACTCTTAGGGGCCTTGTAATAGTCTTCATACTACCTTACTTGTACGTTGCCTTAACGTAATATTAAATAGACGACAGGTTCGTGTAATCCGTTTATGATCTAGGAAATACTTACACAGATCATTACAAGTGTAACAAAGCAACGGATCTAGGAGAAGCAATCTGAGGAGTAGTGCATAATTAGGTAAATACATTTGCTTATCATAAAGTTATCACTGGTAGATTAGATATTAATTAGTTTAGTAATTAGTTAAACAAACCAACCTCTCAAACCATAGATTTACCTGTTTTCTTATAAATATACAAACATAAAAATAATCTTCTCTCAACCCCTAGAATTCTGTTAGACCATGATCAAGCCTTCCCAGCCTATTCCCCTAGAGAACGATAACAACCCTCGAGTCTTGCCTATACTACACTATAACGATTAGGTACACTACCTAGGGAGTTGTAAAACTTTATGTAGAAGTCCCTTACGACCTCGAACATCAAGTTTTTGGCGCCATTGCCGGGGAATAGTTAGGTTTTGATCATAGTTTAACTTAGTTCTACTCACTTGAATCCTTTCAAGTGAGATTTTAATTATGTATATTAGCTTTCTTTTAGTCTATCTCTTCTTTGTGTTATTTGTTTCGTAATCAATTCTCGTCAACCACCATGGGAGACGTGAATCCTATCCGTACTCTTAGAGATTACTCCAAACCTAGCCACAAAGGCTACAGGAATACCATTGAGCTCCCCGTAGGGAACAATGTGGTACCTCTTCCATCTGACACCATCCGGTTGGTGCAAAACGGATGCTCATTCCACGGACTTTGGTCCGAGGATCTAAACCAACTCCTCAAGGATTTCTTAAAAATTGTGGACTCACTTGACCTTGATAGTAAAAGCAGGGAAAGAACACGCCTGCGTTTATTTCAATTTTCCCTTCGTAATTAAGCTAGCAATTGGCTTGAACGTCTTCTAGCAGGATCCATCACCACATGGGAGGATCTTACTACTCATTTCCTTGCTCAATTATTTCCATTGGGAAGGACTGTAAAACTTTGTAAGAACATCCTGATGTTCACACAACATCAAGGAGAATCTCTTTCTGAAGCATGGACTCGTTTCAAGGACTTACTCCAAAAATTCCCCCACCATGGAAGTGATCTTTGGCTCCAAGTGCAAATATTTTACGATCGCATTGATCATACCTTAAAACAGACCATGGACTACGCCGTCAGAGGCCGACTAAGGAACCTGAGTGCGGAAAAATCTTGGGCCACTATCGCGGAGTTAGCTCGATATGAGGATGTGGGGTGGAATGACCTCATCGCCCTGGGAGAAGGGAACGAAAACCCTAACATTGAACAGTTACTAGGGGTCAAGGAATGTAAAGTTGATACACTCATGAAGGATTCAATCTCACTAATAGGAAGAAGCAAAAGCATATTTGGAATGACAAGCAATATAGTGTATCAACTACCCTTAGAACCATCTCGATAAGAGGAATTTCGAGAATCTTGTGATGAATTCCATTCTCGATCAAGAAGAGAAAGTTAAGCAACTCGAAGAGTACATGGGTGTAATTGGAAGTGATTTCATGCAACTCTCTTTAGAGGTTGTAGGGAAATTAAAGGAAGAAATAAGGATGGAAAAAATAGAGTCAAAAAGATCGAGAAGATCACAAGGTATCCAGACACTGAGGATCTGAATCCCCTCAATGAATATAAATATTCAGAAACACTTACCAAAAAGGCATCCTTCCATACTCCTAAATCTGTCTCACCTAAGTCACTCAGTGTCAAACATGTCCGCAAAATCTTCCCTTGCCTACCTCTTGTAAGGGAAAGTACCTTTGGCTTTAAGCCTGGTACAAGTAATAACTGAAACATCAAGTCCCGACATGATGTGGAAAATCCGGACCCACAAAGTACCCCATAAGTCCTACTATCATTTAAGGAATACACACCGCCCATGACTTACCCGGAAGAAGTAGAAGAGACTTTAGAAATCCCGATGAAGGTAGAACCCTTAGACGAACCACAACTAGAGGATTTGGGCTTGAATACATGTAATCATGACATTACTCTTATTTCTAAGGAAGTTCATAGTGTTGATGAACCGGTGCCTCAACTTTTACCGAATTCTTCTATAACAACCCTCAATTTTCATAAATGTAAATATCCATCTATTAAGTTAGATGATGTACAATCTATCAATTATATATCAACTCACGTTTTTCAGGGAAATTTTTCGCTTTATTACATTACATTACTTTGCCAATATCTCAATATGCAATATAACCTGCATAACTCAAGTTAACGGACTCGGACAACCCACGTATGGCAATCCTATCTTCATATATGTCAAGCAAACATCATATCAAAATGGGCTTTAAACCATTATCGGATGCCTTAAACCCTAATCTCATGGAAGGGATAACCCCTAAAGTGAAT
>BQNB010150933.1:0-15969 GCA_026074375.1 Tanacetum coccineum
TTATATGCTTACGATCCTTGTAATAAGTACTAATTAAATAAAACATAACATAAATACATTATTTGTGGAAATCTAACAAAGTGTATCAAAACAGTTGGTATGTTTATGTATTGTATTTTAGGTTTTACAAATCCATTTCTTAATACTCCATAATGTTTGTCCAAGTGAATAAAAAGTCCTCATGATCTTTTATACATACACTTGTAAATAAAACTTTCAATACCAAATAATTTACAAACTAAACTCATAAACCAATTAGTACTTATATTAAGTGTGTACTTCTATTTTAAGTATTATTTCATCAATATACATATAAAATTTGAACCATATATAGCTTTGTAATGTTCCATAAATTATAAAAATAAACCTAGGTGATGTTTAACATATATAACAAGCATGAAAAACATATGTAAATGAATACTGAAATGTTTAGGGTTTAAATGAACCTTTGAGAGGTGAAGTAGGATCATGAACACTAGCTTACACTTAAGCTTAAACCCAATAAATCAAACCCAAGATCAAAACCATAGACTTAACACAAACCCAAGCTTCCAAGACAATAAAAACCCTGGTTTCCTTTTACTTGCAACAACCCTTAAAAACACCAAACCAAGCTTTCAAGACACCTTGGATATACATAGTAATGAACCTTGTATGCTTGATAATAATGCTTAAACACTTGAAATGAAAATTATATGAATACCCTAATTAAAAGGGGTGAGCCATGGGTTATTGTGGTGTTGGGAGAGAGTATTTGCTTGAAATTTGTTTAGTGAGTGAGAGTGTACGTTTAATTTCCTAGTACTTACCTCTTATAGAAACTAGTATTGATAAAACTACCTTGAACCAAAACCTTGGACTAGTATGGTTTAGAGTACAATTGTAAGAGGCTTCTCCTCCTATCCATGAAAGGGGACGGCTTGGATGAGCTTAAAGGTACCAAGATAAGACAATTTCTAGTAAAGTGTGAGATGTAAGTGTACTCTTGTGGGGTTAGAGGATAAACTAGTAAGTTTTTAATTATCATGTGTATGTGTATGAATAAATCTGGCCCTAGTGGTTTATTAAGTGATAAATGATTTAGTTTTTATGTAGTGGGTATTGGTTTGAGTATAGATAGGTATAGGTGCTTCCGTGAATGCCTAAATGTAATTTATTGCGAAACGTAAGCGTTTTACGTAGCCAATAAAAATAAAATAGGAAAAGTTATAAATTATACTCTTAATAATCATATAACTCTTGCTTGACGTAAACTTTTTTTTGTTTGGTGTTCGTTTACGTTGAATGTTGATTTTTAGTTTATGCGATTTAACTATACAATAATAATTAAAAGCGAACGCGTAAAACTTTAAAAATAAATGATGGTAATAATTAAGTCGGGAAATGACCTGATATAACGAATTGTTACAAAATGTTTCTAGCCATGAAAGATGAAGCCGGAAGCAACCTTAAGGACGAATAAAATGATTTCATGCTTGATAATTCTTATGGAGATGAAGCATTGGAAGAGCTAACTACTGCAGTAATCATGATGGCTCAAATTCAACCAGCTGATGACAATGCGGTCTCTAAGCCATCATATGATGCAAAGGCTGCTAGTGAGGTAAATGCTTTAAACAAGGTTCATGAACAAGTGAATCATGCGAAATGTAAAACTATTATTCACACATTTAATGATGATCAAATTGATTCTAATACCATATTTGATGATCCTTATGTAGAAAATAATTGTGGCACATCTGAACATGAATCAAATGCTCATGATGAATATCATGATATTCAAATGCTGGCATATATTGTTCAAAGAGAAGCGGAAAATCAAAAACAATTAAACAATGAGCTTAAAAAGCAAAAAGAATTGCTACAAAAGGAGATTGAGACGTTTAAGGATCGGGTCAAAACATTTGAGTCAAAAATAATTCAATGTTCAAAATATAAAGAAACATGTGAAGAGTTGGAACGTGAAATACCTGCTGATAAGGACACCATTGAGAGAATTTTTAAATAAAAAGAAAATTAAAAGTGATTTTTTCAAAATTTAAAATGAAAAGCTAATAATTCAACATGAAACTCAGTTAGCTAAAAAGGCTTTCAAAGAACAAGAAAGTCGATATCTTGATGATATTGTTGATCTCGAAGAGAAATTGAGCTCTCATGATCGAATTGTTCATAAAATAGGTCAATCAATTCAAACAATTCACAAGCTTGGAAAACAACCAAATAAAGTTTATGATCCTTTTCTCAAAGCTGGGTTGGGTTATAAAAATCCAGAACGTCTCAAGAAAGCCATTGCATCACAACCAAAAATGCATCATGTTAGGAATTATTCATTCCTGACTTATTAATGTTAGTGATAATACTTAGTACCGATAGTTATAGTTAGTACTGACGGTACAAAGTGTTAAGTACTGATCAGTTAGTTAGTACCGTTAGTAGAAAATAGTTAGTACCGTTTAAGAGATATGTATGAGATATTATAGGAAAAGATATGTATTATCTTTTATGCGTTTTGTAAACCTGTTAGGGTTTATCCTTGGTCTATAAAAGGAACCCTCATGGCATAGTTAGAGATATCAGTTCCATATATATCTCATATAATCATATCTCATAGTTAGTAATCTGTAATCACTTTAGCAGATTAATAGAAATCAAAGTTTAGTTTATTCATTGTTCTTCTTAATACTATTGTGTAGATTCCGCATATACAATCAGTATTCATAGTCAGTGTTTCTATATAGTCAATCTGTATTCATACAAGTTGGCTATCACCCTTAGCAGGCTGCAAAGAGCCTGTGAGAAACTCTAAGTAAGAAGAACAAAAACCAGTTATAAATCTCTATCTTACAAAACTAATCATGTCTGGTTCACAAGATGAAATTCCACCACCACCACCATCATCATCACAAACACCAACACAACAAACTCCTCATACTGTATCAACCATCAAACTTCCTATTCTCAAAAAGGGAGAATACGATATATGGGCCATGAAAATGGAACATTATTTGGCCCATACAGACTATCCAATCTGGGAAGTTATACAAAATGGGAATGGTCCTGTATCAATCACCACAGATACACAAGGTCAAATCAAGGTTCTGCCTCCAAGGACTGCAGAAGAGATCCTAGCCAGAGAAAGAGAAAGAAAAGCTAGGACCACTTTGCTTATGGCTTTACCAGAAGATCATCTTGCTAAATTTCATAAGATGACTGATGCAAAAGAGATGTGGGATGCCATCAAATCCAGATTTGGTGGAAATGATGAATCAAAGAAGATGCAGAAGTATATTCTAAAGCAAACAGTCTTGAAAGGATTCTCTGTATCAAACTCATAAGGACTGCATAAAGGGTATGACAGGTTCCAAAGTCTTCCGCGTCAATTAGAGATTCATGGAGCAGGTGTATCCACTGAGGATGCAAATCAGAAATTCCTTAGATCTCTACCTTTTGCCTGGTCTCAAGTTTCCTTAATCATGAGGACCAAGCCAGGAGTGGACAGTCTCAGCTTTGATGATCTGTATAATAATCTAAGAGTCTTTGAGAATGATGTAAAAGGCTCTACTGCATCATCCTCTAGCACGCAAAATATGGCATTTGTCTCTGAGAACACCAGCAGTACTAATGATGTTAGTACCGCTTATAGTGTTTCTAATACTTCTGGTCAAAACTCACAGTATGAACAAACTTCATCATACTCCTTACTTGCAAATCAATCCAGTTACCCTCAATTGGATCATGAGGACTTGGAACAGCTTGATGAATTTGATTTAGAAGAAATGGACTTGAAATGGCAAGTGGCCATGATTTCGATGAGAATGAAAAAGTTCTACAAAACGACTAGTAGAAAGCTACAATTTGATGCAAAGGAACCAGTTGGTTTTGATAAAACCAAAGTCGAGTGCTACAATTGTCACAAGACAGGTCATTTTGCTAGAGAGTGTAGATACAAGGGAAATCAAGATAGTAGGAGGATAGATGCTTGGAACTCTAGCAATAAGGATGGGAGAAGATCTGGTAAGCAGGAAGACTCTAAAGCATTAGTGACCATTGATGGAGAAGGTGTAGATTGGACCAGTCACTCAGAAGAAGAAGAAGATTATGCTTTGATGGCTTGCAATAGCTCAGGCTCAGTGTCACACCCCGCCAAGGCGGAAACGCGAGGCGTAAACAAGAATAGATATCATCACAACACATGGTGTCTATATAGAGAATACTAAAATGCATACAATAAAGTAAAGTATAGACACAAAGTGTCATAACAATACCTATAACTAACCAAAACATAAAAGGCGTCTTTATTGATGAAAAAGAGGTCTCGTCAATAAATGACATGCAAAAACATAATCCAAACAATTCATGCAAACGCATTTATTCAAATAGAAAGCATAAATAACTCCAAGCATCCTACGGTCTCTTCTAGCCACTTCGCTCTATCTTAACACCATTAAGCTCACCTAAAAATGATGCTTAAAAACGTCAACACAACGGTTGGTGAGAGTCATAGGTTTAAGACTCACATTATTATATAAACCTTTCAAAACCATTTATTGCGTTAATCCAAAAACAATCATAGGACAATTATGCAATTATGAAACTTTATGCTAACATGCAATCCCACCTTACTAGGTTAGGAACGTTTACCCCGATCCATTTCAAACAATCTGGGTAGGAACGTTACCCTCGATCTATTCTCAACAAACGGTAGGAACTGTTCACCGATCCCATATGTCACTTACGCACATAAAGTCTACAGCTAGAAGCTTATACTTAGGCCTGGACCAACAATACTGGGTAGGCGTACCCCTCCGATCCCAATTCACTATTATTGAGTAGGCGTACTCCCCGATCCCAAATCAATAACACTTGACATGTCAATATAGAACATGCAAGTAAACCATATTCAACATGCAACAATAAGCCATATAGCAGTCACATAATGTCCACATGAAAGCAAAACACATAATCACAGCAATTCAAAACATTTAGCATCATTTCCATCCATTGTAAAAAATATTTATAAGTTGGGAATATGAAACTCACCTGATGCTTCTGCTTTCCCCAAAGTGAATCCAACAACGCTTCACAAAACTTCACGGATAATCTAAACAATTAAGCACACAATAAGCTACCATCAATTAGGAATTCAACCCAATATGATGGAATCTCAACTATGATGGATATATAAGCTACCTACCATAGTTCTATACTTGATTTCACCCTTTTCCATCTCTTATATATCCATTGATAATTCAATTGTTACAACTTTAAACTTTTCTGTTTTAAGCAGAATTTTACACTCACTTACGCGTCCTAAACGCACCACTTAAACACTCCCATAATTCAAACCAAAATTCATCATGCTACTTACATGTCTTATGAACCTCTCCTAGCTCTCCCAAAGTCATACCCTTTTACAAATACCCTTTAGAAATTCCTTAATCCAATGTGTCCAGAATTCGTCCAGAATCTGACCTTCTAAAAGTATGACATTGGTTAACCAACTTAGACCTCACTATGACCTTAGCCAAAATTCAGGGGACACACATAATATATGAACTAACTTCCACGGATTTAGGAGCCTCCTAATCAATGTATAAGTATTTTTAGAAAGATAAAATCAAAAAACTGTATTGCGTCACTGTTTTACACACTGATTTTGTAATGACCATTTGACCCCCACTTCCCGACCATAAAAACTCATGAGGCCAACTTTTCTGGAAAGTAGACTCTCTGAGGTTATCTCCAGTATGTTGTAAATTATTTATTTGATCTTTTATGATTGAGTTATGCTCGTTACAAAACTGCCTAACTTTCTGCAGTGAATTTAATCGCCTATTCGTGTGATTCTAAGCCCTAACGCATGATCTTATCGCTAATTCAATCGATCTAATGATTAAGCCATCATTATTATAACATAAAATTTCTGAAAATTAAATACCCTAATTTATAAACCCTAATTTAAACCCTAATCCATCATAATTAAGTTACTAGAATTATAAACAAACTAAAATTAAAGATGGATTGTACTTAAAATAAAACCCAAAAAAATAGTCTTCTCTCTTACTCCTCTCTTATGCGGTCGTACTCCAAGGGAATGGGGTAGGATTTATGATTTATATTTATAGGCCTCCTAGTAGAATTGTAGATTAAGTCTAATTAGTTTTAGATTATAACTAGGACTTTAATTATTATTATTTTTCTTTTATTTACTAAAATTCGGATTACTATTCATGCTAAAAAAATTATTTTTTTTCTTTTTCTTTTATTACTAATTAATTATATTTATACCTTAAGTTTTATTAAAAAACCTTAAGCTAATTTGTTAAACCATTTTGCTTGAAAACTACTTTCTAAAAATAACTTTTCATTTCCAAATTCACATTTATTAAAATAGAATGTCTCTCCAAAAAACATCTAATATTTTAACAAATCATTTTTTTTTACAAATGACACACTTCTCATTTTTAACCATCACCTGGATAACCACATATTAACCAAACCAAATTCTAAAATACTCTAATCAATTCCATTATCTCTATAAGTGATTAACCCCCCCACATTATGGTCCTGTATCAATCACTACAGATACATCAGGACAAATTAAAGTTTTGCCTCCCAGAACTGCAGAAGAAATTGTAGCTAGAGAAAGAGAAAGAAAAGCAAGGACCACCTTACTTATGGCCCTACCAGAAGATCATCTTGCTAAATTCCATAAGATGACAGATGCTAAAGAAATATGGGATGCCATTAAAACCAGATTTGGTGGAAATGCTGAGAATAAAGAGAATGGGAAAAGATCTGGTAAATAGGAGGACTCTAAAGCTTTGGTGACTATTGATGGAGAAGGTGTTGATTGGACCAGTCATTCAGAAGAAGATGAAGATTATGCTTTGATGGCTTGTAACAACTCAGACTCAGACATAGAGGTAACTTCCTGTTCAAATGAGTGTAAAGAGTCTTATGCTAAGCTTAAAAAACTGTATGATGAACAAAGAGCACAACTAAGTGATGCAAGCATAGAAATAAAGACATATACTCAAGGTCTTAAGAAAATTGAAGCACAGTTAGTTGCTCATCAACAAGGTCAACTTTGGTATGAACAAAAGATAAAATTTACGAAGATAGATTTAGATGATAAAACAGATGTACTAACATACCATAAGAAATTATTGGCAGAAGCTCAAAAAGAAAAAGATGATTTAAAAGCTAAAGTAGAAAATGGCACAATTCCTCTAAAAATCTTGGTAAACTTCTAAATTCTCAGATGAGTGCTCATGATAAATTTGGGCTTGGGTATGGGGATCACATATATGATGGCATTTTGAGTTATGAAAATGAAGTTTTACAAAGTGTATTTAAGGGTAAGGAAAGTGATTTCAAAAATCCACCTTTGAATAATAGGTCTGTTACAACAGATGGAATGCATGCTGTACCCCCACCCATGACAGGGAATTATATGCCCTCTGGACCTAATGTAGAAATAGATTACTCACAATTTACATATGGTCCAAAACAGACTCAACCTAGTGAATTTGAATCCCAAACAAGTGAATTTGATACCTGTGAATCTAACATTAGTACAGAACCATCTGAATTGGTGTCTGAACCAGTTGTCAATGAATCTAATGTAGAATGTCAACCTAAGGTTTGGTCTGATGCTCCTATCATTGAGGAGTATGAATCAGATAGTGAAGAAGAGTGTGTGATAAGTGCTTAATTACACATATCTTTTACCTCTAAAAACGAGCTTAAATGACCAAAAACAGACAAAAAACCAACTCATTTTAGGTAATCATAAACGGCTAATCCTTTCAAAGATACATCAAAGGACCTACTTAACCTTGGTAACAATTACCATACCTTATCAAAACATCCTTCAAACTAATAACTCATAGTAACACTTAATTACCAGCCTCAATCTAACATTTAATCCTCATAACTAGCTAATCCTTGAACCAAATCGGTTCAATCCAATCTCGCAGTCTCTATTTACTTTCCCATGGAAAACAGTAACCTAACATTCCTTCCACGCAATTCACATAAGTGAAGCACATCTCATAACCCCGAAGAAAAAAATATAATCCCCACCTTAGGACAAACTCATCTCAACGAAAGTAAGTATCCCAACAACCTCTAACATCCACCATCATACACGTCCCCTAAGCATAGCTAGAAAATGAGGTGACTAGTCATGATCCATTGACTACACCCAATCGCAGCGTATCCACTACCTTCTAACTTGGTATCTTAGCAATAACATCCATAGTATCTTTTTCCACTTCCACTCGGGTAATTATTATGTCGTAGCAACAATCTGAAGACCCCTTTTTACTCAAACTTGTTCCGTTTCTTGCACAACGTGAATACTTACTAACCGTAACTAGCTATGTTCTTCTTCATACTCAACAACCAATTTGAAAACCTAAGACAACACTAAGTCGCATCCGCTCCAGGATGGATAGGATACTTTATTGTATAAGCCTCTTCCATAGCCAAGGTCCTTACATCTCTCCAACTGGAGATCCGAACCTTGTCTAACCAATATGAACCATCTCTCCATCTCTTTTCACACTTCGTTGGTTCCAAGCCACGCAACCCTCTCCATTAGACCGTTCTTTTGCTTTGACGTCTTACTTATAACCCAACATCCTTTCTCGGTCTTAAGCTTGAAGCGTCATACGTCCAATCTAGAACTTATTCTTGGCTTCACACTTTTTTCCTACTCCCACATTCAACACTACATATCCCTTTCCCAGATGGTACTTTGGCCTCGCAACCGTACTCAATTAAATAACTCTCAACTATCCATCTGACTCTGCCACATGTTTAATCCTTCAGAGATTCGAAAGTGTGTGGAAACGTTTATGATTTGTATAGATCACTCTCCACTCTTCGATCCACTTAATGCTCTCGTATTAGAGGGCCAAAACCGAACCCACGTTAGTCATGTAATCCTTCATAAGAACCTTCAGATGTCGCAACGTACAAGCAATCTCCCTCTTTCTTCGACTAAGTATACTTCCAAACCTATTTGATTCCTTCCTCCTCTAGATAGCTTCCTCTTGGCTTCCCTTCTATGTTGTTGGAAAAATTCATGTACGCCTTCTCTTCCTTTAGCAGCCCAACGGTCATTCTTTAAGTGCGATTCATGCTTCTCTTTAGACTTCGGGTCGGTTTAAATGTCTTCGGTATATATACGTTAACTAGCTTGTCTATATACATCCATGCACACCTTGCTCATTAACTCCATGTAAACCGTTGGTGTATTGGTTAGCCCAAAAGGCATAGCCACAAACTTCAACGTCTCTATTACGCATCCTAAAAATATTCTTAACTACGTCATCCTTGTACACCCTCCTTTGGTGACATCACATACGAATTTTCTATCTCACTCTTCTTGAGATAATCTATGCACATTCCAAACTAGCCACCTTTCATTTCTACTTTCTCCTTTCTTTCTTTATTCTTCTTTCTTTCTTTCGTTTGATAGGTTGCTACCAAAGTAAAAATTTAAAGCAAATAAAACCTTACCCACAAACGAGTTACCATTCGAACCAACCCTCACCTTGTAACTCTTGCAATCATTCCAACAACTCGTGCCTCTCAAAGACGTCAAATGACACGAGCCTTCACAAATCGGCGTCGCTCCTTGTACTAATTCCAAGTACAAATCGCCATTCACACCGACAGAGGGTAAAACCTACCATCAAATCTAGAACCACGCCATAAAGAAATACCAAACTTCATAAATCACATGCACCAATTGTTGGTATGGACTCACAATAAATCACACATTCCCAAAAGAAGAAACAACCGAATATAACCATCGACATACGAACGAACCTCAGACCTAACAAACGCATCAACGGCGCTAGAAACACCCAACGAACAATACCACGTACCACGACCCATTAATTAAAAGATTAAGAACCTTTGTACCAAAACTGATTTTATACCAAAGAAAAACTGTTCCCTCATAACCTATACCATTCATTTAAACAATTAGAATCACCTTAGTTAATAATTGCCAAATAATTTTAAGTGTATAAATAAATTGAAAGAAATTTTTCATAAACTTATTTTAATTATGGTTTTCATAAAAGAAATCAAAAGATGATTAAAAAAATGTGTTGCATTTTATTTATATAATTTTTTTTAAAAAGAAGTGTTTTTAACACCTAAACAATATGGTATCGACTACAACAAACTTACTTTCAAATGGAATTTATGACTCACAACAAAAAAAACATCATGATAGCAAAATAGACTCCCAAAATACCTTAAGAATTCCAATACCAGAATATTAATTTACTTGAAAACGAACACGACAAGAACTCTTGCAACTACACGAAACATAAGGACTATTTCCATAACAAATGGTCTTAAAACCAAACCAAAAATTATCGACACCTTTAGACCAAAGAGAAAAACAAGCAAAACGCCAAACGAAGAACTATAGAGTTCTATGAAACACCCTAAATATACAACACAATCTTTGGATATCTCAACGAAAATTGAGCGTAATGAACCAACTTAAGAATCGCGACGACAATGCCAACATGTATCTGATGTATCTGCAAACATAGATGAAAGGGAACCTTACCATCTACGCAACTCAACCTAATATAATCGCCCAATCGATTAAGAGAGGAATTCTCTAACCACACAACCATCCTCAACAGGATCTCACATCACATCTACACTACCATCTACACAACTATCCAGACTTACATCCCTTACATAATACATACAACAACAATGATCAATGCAATCAAAGTCACAAGTCCACGTGTGTGTTGCCTTTATAATTATGTTCACGACCATAATTATAATTACACCTTTTTCACACGTGTATTTACTTCCAAGACCACAAATCTCAATGATAACACACATCTACCACATAACACTTAATAATAATCCAATTATAACTCAAATATGATAATCCATGTAACAAACCATAAAATCCCAATCGACCAAACTAAAACAAAAGTCACATCGTGACCTAAAATATCAAAACAATCCTCGATTATAGGAAAGCATCGAGGTAGAAAATGAAATAAACTTACGTTGGGCCTCGCTTGGGTTTGACTTTTCTCCCTCAAAAGCCACCCAACTCCGCAGGTCTAGTAATTTAACAATCTCCCAATGATATCTCCTAGGGGTAGGGGATGACATGACTAAAACAATAACAAAAGGGTATAAACTATTAGATCCCCATAATGAAAAAGTATATATTTCATATTATATAGTAGTAATTTAAAATAGAAAGAATTTTAAAGCTTTTAGGTAGTGGGAACATGATTATATTACATACAACAAACCTTATGCCCTAAAATTCAACTAAAAGAGGGTCCCTTAAAGCTTTAGTCCTGGCTCAACCACCTAGTTCTCTATAACCATAGGCTCTGATACCAATCTGTCACACCTCACCAAGGTAGAAATGAGGGGCGTAAACAAGAATGAATACCATCATAACACAATGGTGTCAACAATAGAGAAATACTAAATGCATAACTGAGTCCATAAGACACAATGTGTCATGACAATATCGAAAACCAAAAACAACATCTTGTATTAATGAAAAGGGGTCTCACCAATACAAGAATAACAAATCCACAATCCTAATAAAAACCAAAGCATTCAACAAAGATTCATGCAAAAATATAACAATTTTAGGAGCAAACTCCCATGCAACCCTAGCATTCTCTCTCTAGCCACTTCTCCTAACCTCAATATAGCTCACCATAACAATGATGCTAAAATATGTAAACACAATGGTTTGTGAGAGTCATAGGTTTAGTACATCCAATAAACCTTTAAATTTAAAATAATTTTGCTACGATATCAAGGCAGAACAAATTTAAGCTAATATCCCCATAGGCTCTCAAACCATTCAATACAATCAATCTAACGGAACGGAACGTGCCCACGATCAGATAACAAACCTGGGGTAATCCATTACCTCACTTCGTAACTCGTATCGAAATCACACAGAAAGGAGTATATTTCAACCCTCCAGTTAGATTTATAAATGAGTAAAGTCACCTACCCTCCCCAACCGAATCACACAGAAGATGGTGATCTTGACTTCAATCCTCCAATAGATTTGGAATAAGTAGAAGCACTACCCTCTAACCGGAATCATACAGAAATCATAACAACAATAAGCATACCACGTATAATAACCACATAAACGTTCATGCCTCAAGTAAAACCAAATAATCACACGATT
Organism: Tanacetum coccineum; assembly: GCA_026074375.1. Lineage (NCBI taxonomy): Eukaryota > Viridiplantae > Streptophyta > Magnoliopsida > Asterales > Asteraceae > Tanacetum > Tanacetum coccineum. Next base: position 12,233 of record BQNB010150933.1, read on the forward strand.
AAACACATTTCAAAACATCTTTGCCATCACTTCCATCCCAATGTAAAAACATTCAAAAAAAAGAGGGATAATGAAACTCACCTAGACGCTTAGCTTCCATAAGTTCCCCACAAAAGCTTCACAGATACTTCACTGATAATCTAAACAATTAAGCACACAATAAGTTACCACCAATTAAGTATTCAACCCAATATGATGTAACCTAAACTATGATGGACATCTAAGCTATCTATCATAGTTCTATACTCAATTCAACCCTTTCCAACTCTTACATCGGCCAGAATATATATGTAATACAACACTTAAACTTTCTGGTTTTGAGCAGAATTTTATACTCGCTTACACACCCTAAACGTACCACTTAATCATTTCAATAATTCAAACAAAAATTCGCCATGCTACATACAAGTCTTATGAACCTCTCCTAACTCTCCCAAAGTCATTACCCTTTTACAAATACCCTTTAGAAATTCATTAATCTAATGTGTCCAGAATTCATCCAGAATCTGACCTTCTAAAAGTATGACATTGTTTTAACCACTTATATCGCTCACATGACCTTAGCAAAACTTCAAGGGACACACACAATATATTAACTAACTTCCACGTGATTTAGAGCCTCTAACTAGATGTCTAAGTATTTATAGAAAAATCAAAACCAAAACTGAAATTCGTCACTGTTTTACACACTGATTTTGTAACTTTTGACCGACTCCCGCCATAAAAAACTTACGTGGCCAAACTTTTGCCTGGAAACTAAGACGCTCTTAGGGTTATCTCCAGTATGTTGTAAATTATTTACTTGATCTTTTATGACCGAGTTATGACCTCTACAAGTCTGACTAAATTTCTGCAGTGAATTAAACGACTATCCTCAAAGATTAAACCCTAACCGACAATCCCAATCATGTAAACAATTAAACTAATGATCAAACATGACCTATACATCATAAAATTCTAGAAACCTAAGAACCCTAATTTATAAATCCTAATTTATAACTCCTAATTTATAACCCTAATCCATCATGTTGGATTACTAGAATTGAAAAATTAAAACTAGAATTGAACAAGATTAGAAAATTTACCTTAGCAAAGAAAACCCTAGCTTTTCAATTTTTTCTTCTTCCTTGGATCGGCCAAAATAATGAAGGGAAGGGTTTGGGATTAGTTGGTATTTATAGGCCAACAAAAAATCCCTAGATAAATCTAATACAATTGAATTTCAATTCACCAAAAACTCTTTTTTAGTTTCTTTTCAAATTTTCAGATTTTTACTATTCATATGCCTAAAAAAATATATTTTTTTTTCTTTTCTTTTTTATAATCATTAATTATCTATTATAACCTTAAGTTTTTTATAAAAAACTAAAGCCAATTTTATTAAAATTAAACCATTTTGCTTGAAAACAACTTTCTTCTAAAAATAAACTTTTTTCAATTTCCAAATTCACTTTCTATATATGGAAAGTTTACCAAAAACTCTCTTATTTTAACAACTCATTTTTTTCACAAATGACACGCTTCCCATTTTAATCCATCACCTAGACATCCTTATATTAACGAAAACAGTTCTCTCGAAATACCCAATCAATTCCATTATCATAAAATGAAAAAAATGAAATTTCTCCATCAAATAACTCATTTCTCTTAACTTAACCTCTAAAACTTAAACATTTATCTTAAATTACTAACACAAAAATACGTATAACACAATTAACATGGAAATGCTCAAATCTCAATAATCATTTCCCCGTCACTCAAAACTAAACGAAATGAACTCAAGAAACTTCACCATCAATCCAATCTCATTGAGATGATCACACCTAATAGATTGATTACCAGTACCTCATAAACACATACAAACACACATAAATACATATAAGTTACCCGAAAAACTTAGAGACCCCAACAAATTTCTCATACCATGTGATTTTCCCGGAATGGAAGAGTGCTTAGCCTTGGCCGATCTTGGCGCTAGCATAAATCTCATGCCATTATCCGTGTGGAAAAAGCTTTCTCTTCCTGAGCTCACTCCTACTTGTATGACTCTTGAACTTGCACACCGTTCGATTACCAAACCGATCGGTATCGCCGAAGATGTCTACCTAAAAGTAGGAAAGTTTAAATTCCTGGCTGACTTTGTAGTCGTAGACTTTGATGCCGATCCCCGAGTTCCTCTAATTCTCGGGAGATCTTTCTTAAAGACCGGACGTGCTTTGATTGATGTTTACGAAGTAGAATTAACTCTTCGTGTTGGAAAAGAAGCCATAACATTCAATCTTGACCAAACTTCGTGATACTCCTCTAATTACAATGATAATTCGGTTAAACGAATCAACGTTATTGAAATGGCTTGTGAGGAGTATTCTCAAGAAGTTCTCAGTTTCTTCGATGTGATCGCAAGTGGAAATCCCACTCCTTACTATGACCCGATCGTCTCTACCTCTTCTCCAACTCTCACACCCTTCGGGGATAGTGATTTTCTTCTTGAGGAAGTCGATGCTTTCCGTGCTCTTAAAGATGATTCAACTTCACCGGAAGTTGATGACTCTTACTATGACCCGGAGGGGGATATTCTTCTTCTAGAATAATTTCTCAATGATGATCCATCACCCCCTCTCAACAAAGGAAATTATTTGCCTGAAATTCGAAAAGAACTCAAAATTTGTGAAGTTAAGAATGATAAATCTTCAATTGACGAACCTCCCGAGGTCGAACTCAAGGAGTTACCTCCTCATCTCGAATACGCATTTTTGGAAGGTGACAATAAGTTGCCAGTCATAATTGCTAAAGACTTGAGTGTTAAGGAAAAAGCCGCTCTCATAAAGGTTTTGAAGTCACACAAGCGAGCCATCGCTTGGAAACTCTCCGACATCAAGGGTATTAACCCGGAATTTTGTACTCACAAGATTCTTATAGAAGAGGACTACAAACCGGCAGTTCAACACCAAAGACGAGTAAATCTAAAAATCCACGATGTTATCAAAAAGGAGGTTGAAAAACTTCTTGACGCTGGATTAATTTACCCGGTCTCGGATAGTCCTTGGGTAAGCCTCGTACATTGTGTACCAAAAAAGGTGGTTTTACCGTTGTTGAAAATGATGAAAATGAATTGATTCCAACTTGATTGGTTACGGGATGGCGTGTATGCATTGACTACCGAAATTTAAATGAAGCCACTCATAAAGACCATTTTCCACTACCGTTTATGGATCAAATGCTCGAAAGATTAGCGAGAAACGAGTACTACTGTTTTCTCGATGGTTTCTCAGGTTACTTTCAAATTCCCATCGACCCTCATGATCAAGAAAAGACAACATCCACATGTCCTTACGGAACGTTCGCCTATCGTCGCATGCCTTTTGGCTTATGTAATGCACCGGGCACGTTCCAGAGGTGTATGATAGCTATCTTTCATGATATGATTGAAAAAACAATGGAAGTCTTTATGGATGACTTTTTGGTCTTTGGGAATTCATTCAAAAATTGCCTCTCTCGTGTAGACAAGATGCTTCAAAGGTGTGAAGACACCAATCTTTGTCTTAATTGGGAAAAAAGTCATTTTATGGTAAAGGAAGGCATTGTCCTTGGTCATAAGATTTCCAAAAAAGGGATTGAGGTTGATAAAGCCATAATCAAAGTGATTGCTAAGTTAACTTGGTGTAAGTTTAGATACACAATAAAATATACTATAAAATAATATTCCACAAGAGCAATTAAGAAAATTACCAAGTTAC
>BQNB010150936.1:0-15969 GCA_026074375.1 Tanacetum coccineum
CCTATACTACACTACAACGATTAGGTGCACTGCCTAGGAAGTTGTAAAACTTCTCGTGTAGAAGTCCTACGACAACCGCACGCCACTACCGAATAAATATCAGGGAGTTTCTCATTCTAATTCTTTTTAATTTCTCGTATTTAATGTTTTATCTATACAACGAGGACGTTGTATAATTCAAGTGGGGGGATGGAATTAGAATGTTTACTTGTCCTATTTTTCACACTAAAATACTTAAATTATGCTCAAAATTAATTTTTTTTCAAGCATACTTTTGTGAAATTGCATGTTACATAACCCGCACACAATAACCCTTGTTAGATATTGTAAGGATTCAGCCTTTTCGTTTCCAAATGTTTACCCAAATCGCCTTTCCATGTTGCTTATTAACTAACTACACTGGTTAGTTAACCTCTAGTTTAAACCCTTTTTCACTCTCATCTTTAGAGTGAAGATCCATTAGAACAACTCGTAGAGCCAATCCTTTAGGAATTACACCAGCTATTTGTTTTGTTACACCCTTACACCTTAACCTACCATGTTAGATTAAGTTTAATTTATAGTTGCTAGTTGCTTAAAGTGTAAAGATTATATTTCCCGAGTCTTGTGTCATTTTCTATCTTTGGTGTGGTTGGAAATTTACACATTGCAAATGGGAATGTATATTAGTAGTCAAAACTCATGTGATTTTACTACCATCATAATTAATGGTAAATCCGAAGAACGAAGAACTATCGAAGAAATTATCCGGAATTATTATGATTGTGAAGATGGTGAAACTACTCCGAGTTTTGTATATAGTTAGACTGAAAAATAAAATCAAAAAATAAGAAAAATTACAACAAAAAAAGGAAAATTTGAAGATAATCGTTTCGCAAAGCAAGAACCGAAGGAATTACATGAAGGATCGATTAATCGTTGATACGCAACAAAAATCAACGATGTAGAGTATTGTACAAAGTGGAAGATATCGCCACTTGCCTTGTAGAGTATGTAAAGTTTTGGGTGATTGGGAAGTTGACCGTTACGGGAACGCTAACTTAAGTTGTTGTTTTTAATCTATGATCAAGACGTTGTAAATAGTCGTGTCTTTGTCATGATAACGATCGGGAAAAAGTGTCTAGCAACTTATATCTTAGTCTTAATCTATTTGTTTCTTGATTTTTATTTAACAACAATTTACTTCCCTCTCACCTAATGATTAACCATGGGTTTTACGCGAATGAGGATGTGATCGAGTGTGCATGTCTATTCCGTCGTTACGGCCATGTATGCATGTCTCAGCTGCCTTGTTGGTTTATTACTATTGGTGAAAGTTAGAAGGTTCCTACCCTATATCATTCTTCATCCTAACCGTTGGTTAAATTCGAATGGGGATGTGATCGAACACACATGTCTATTCCGTCGTTACGGCCATGTATGTGTGCTTCAGCTGCCTTGTTGTCCTTTGTTGGAGTGGTACTTCTGGTGAAAGATTGTAGAATGATCAAACCGTAAGCCTTTCCATACAAAAACCCATATTTACCTTTATAAACTTGTTACTCCTTGGCTTTAGTGGTGGAGATGTGTATCCTTGCCAAGCTTATGATAGAATACTCATCATGACCGAGCAATTGAGCGAATTAGTTACATGTTACCACATAGATTAGTTGAGTGATTTGAGTGTTTTCATCTTCCTATTTCGTGAGGTGTTTGGTTGTGTACTTGTAATAGATCAAATAAGTGCTTTAACGGAAAATATCCTTAGGGATACATTTTTATAAACTTCTAAAGGCTACTTGAGGACAAGTAGGATTCAAGTGGGGGGATATTTGATGACATCAAATAACGTCTATTTTATAGCATCATTTATCCTATGTTATTAACCCATTTTGTATAGTTATTGCAAAGAATTGTTATTTAATCGTTTATATTTGAGAATTGCAGTAATTATGGAGTAATTGGTGAAAGTTAGCAAAAGGCACGCATTCTGGAGCTTAAATGAAGATATTTTGAAGATTACTATTCTGAAGACCAATACGCCTTATCCATCAAGGAAGATATGCCTGCACTCACCAAAGACCACAAAAGAATTGCAGTAATTATGGAGTAATTGGTGAATGATTGAAGAGTTTTTACTATATGTAAATTATTTATAAAATATAATACTTTTAAAAGAGGTAAATTATAAAAAATTTACCAAGTCAACTCCTGATAAAATCACTCTCAATAAATAAATATAATATAAATATATAATACGTATATTAAACCGGTAATATGACAACCCGTCATTTCCCATTTTCCCCTCCCCCAACGACTAGTGAAATTGAAACCACGTTTTAGTTCGGATTCCGATTTGAATGAAGCAAAGATATTTTGGATAAGCTATTACTACTAATTAAGAAGCAACAAATAATGACAATTAAGCAAGTAAACTAATTTTAATTCTTAAAAAAATGTAAACAAAAATTTTACTAGATAAAGAAAAAGTGCCGAAAATTATTAAAAGTAAAAGCCCTAATTTTTACCCTTTTTTTATAAAGTTTAATTAAACTAATTAAAACTTAACCCTAACTATTAATTAAAACTTAATAAACTAATTAAAAACTAACTTAGGGACTAACTATGTAAAATACTCAAGGACTAACGGGGCTAAAACACTTAACGGGCAAGGATTAACTAAGAAACAACTAAAACAGAAAAATTACAAGAATAGTCCCTGAGGTCCTACCCCGACAACAAACTAAGTCCAATTATAAGTTCAAATTCTAAAAGTGCTTATCACTAAAAACTTAAAAAAACAAAGTTGTAAAGGAAGCTAGGGAGAACAACTTTAACAAAAGCACTATAGTCTGACAACTCAAAGAATAAAGCTCCTAAAAGACTTCTAACTAAGTTGATTTACAGAAACTAGGGGGTTTGGGGCTTTGTTTTACTAAAAACACGCTTATAAATAAGTGCTCAAATCAAGCTTAATATGAAAAAGGAAAAGAGTTTCAGAAGCATTAATGAGATGCTGTTACCTACAAACTAAAAGATAATAGAGCTAAGGAACATTTAAAGACTTCTAAAAATGAGGGAGAAACAAGCAAACTCAGAAATAAGGCATTAGCACAAAATAACAAATGAGCTTAAAAGCTTAAAATCTAAACTAGACCTAAAATCTTTAAGGACTTATTAAACTACTTATAATCTATCTAATTAAGCTATAAAATCTAGACCCATAAGCTAAATTAACAAATTAAAAACTTAAAATTTCCTAGTACTATTTTTGGCTTTTTAACTTTTGAGAGACTTTTGACAGCAAAAATAAGCTAAGTAAATAAGCTAGAAAATGTAATCTAAGACTTATTCTATATTAAGCTATAGCTAAACTATAAGATGCTAAGAGATAAGCTATTAAATCCTAACTTTGATGGCTTAATTTGGGGCTTAAGTACCAGCAGTACTAACTTGTGACAGCAGTACTAACTTATTAGTTAGTACTGGTAGTGTAAAGTACCAGCAGTACTAACTTGTGTTAGTACTGGTGCCCTTTGCACAAATGTAAACCAAAAGTGCAGGTTTCCTAAGGGAAACACTACACTAAAACACACTCAAATAGAGTGTTTAAACAAAGTCCAAGCAAAATCTAAGCCTTGGAGGCTTAAATCAACAATTGCACAAGTGAAATTCAAAAGAAAGTTCCCCTGGTGCTAGAATCAACATAATAAACCATAACTTTTTTTCAATTTCTCAATCTAACTTATAAAAACTCTTTCTAATGATTTGAAATGAAATCTAAGGCTACTTGAAAACAATTTTCACAAACCGCACTTTGACATATGGGGAGGTCAAAATGGTAGCTTAAACCAAACACCACTCTCAGACTAAGACAATTTATGATTAAGCTATTACTTTGAAATCTAGTAAAGTGTTAATACCAGACAATTAACGCTAAGATTAAAACTAACTTTAATGAAGCATGATTTAACAACTAAATAAGCAATCATCAGAGAACAGATCAGAGCAACTTTAATATATTTTTGGATGTAACTTTTAAGTGGGAGGGTAGGATGGTTCAATGTCTCAATAGAGGGGTGTCGTATTGTTCAAAGGGCGGTGGTGAGGGGGGGGAATTCTGGACAACCAGTATACTTAGAACATCGACAAAACGAACGTTGATCGAACACAACGTTAGACGGAATTGCGTGATCGTTATATAAGTATTCTGCTAGACTCTTCTGCTATAGAATCTGAAAATACATGATGCTATACTTACAGGTCATTATTAAGTTCATCTCCAGTTGAGAAGTAGCAAATAAGCATATCAAATATAAAAAATGCAAAGATATCATTATTTAAAGCTAAATTAAAGGAAAATGAAGAGAAACTACAAACCTCCTCTAGCAAACAAAAGACCAATGAAGGCAGCTACAAGCCTCCCTAGCTATTAATAAGCTAGGTAAAGTCCTTGGGATCTCTTCCAAATTAAGATCCCCTTCCAAAAAGCTTAAATCCAAATAGGTCCATGATAAATGTAAGTTTAAACTGATTTAAGGTTTAAGTAAGATTAATTCTGAATTCAATAAACTCTATTTCAGCTTATAGACTGAAAGAGCTTAAAAGGAGCTTATTAGCTTATTGAGACATTTTGGCTTATTAAGACAGCTTTTGAATAACAAGAAAAGAGAGCTTATGAATGATTTAAACTAAATTTCATTAATAAAAGTTACTGATTACATTAATTGGAAAGGAGATTACAAAACATTTTAAGGAAAATTACATTTAAGAAAAATACGAAATTTAAGCTAGACTAAATTACTAAAAAACTAGATGGTGTGTGTGTGAGAAGTGAGGCCTATTTATAGGTCCTGAAAGAAGCTTCTAGGATCTCTTGCCCTGCTCTTCAATCTTTCAATCTCTGCCATTCATTTCCCAATCATTTGAGCTTCAATCGTGGCCGTTTGATCAAATTGTGGACACCAAAGATGCCAGCGAGTCCATTTCCATTGATTGCCGTTTTGTGTTCTTTGTGAGTAAGTTTTAGTGTAAAATCTATCCTTTACTTGTGCTTTTCTCCAACACGTGGCATGCCTTCTTTGGAGTGACCTATCAAGATGGGATGACCTTTCTTACTAGCCAAAGACTTGGACACTTAAATTATCCTTTGTACCCTCTAATTTCGAAAACCCCTTTGATTTGAGCCAAGGGCACGTTTGGGAAGATGATGAACAGTGAATGGGATTTACCCGCCCTTTTTATAACTGAAATGGGTAAAAACTTGTTTGAACTTTGGGAAATAACAACTTCAGCCCTTGTGTTTCTTTTCTTCTTTTCTTAGTTATAAATAACTTTGGGAAAGTGCAAGTTTGGTCCTTGGAGTTGTTATAAAAGGACATGGGCTAGGGTTTTGGGTTTTGTTGACTTTTATTGACCATCTTTGACTGGATTTGACTGAGGCTTGATTGATTTTGACTGAGGCTTGGCTTTTCTGGCTTCGGCTTTGATCCTTTGGCTTCTTTTTGAACTCTTCTGATTCTCGTGTCCGTGCTTGCTTGTTTTTGACTGTTTTCTTGTGATTTTTGACTTATCCATACCTGCACACACAAAACACAAATACAAGCATATTTTTGCCATTTTTGGTCTGTTTTGGGTTTAATTGGGTTATTTTAGGTATAAATAGATATGTGTATTTTACACTTATCAAAATTCCCCAAACTAAACGATTGCGTGTCCTCACGCAATATCACATGCCTTATAACCAAATACCTCAAAAATTTCCCAAACTAAACCTTTGAAAAGTAGCAAAGATTTTTTGATGAGAGGGCGGGGGGGGTTTTAAGAGTCACTAGTTATAAACACCTGACTTCCCATTTTCTAAGATTTTTCTCTTTTATTGATAATTTACCTACCTAATTTTATTTGTGTTGACATAATGTATTGTTTTCATTACCTTATTGGTAACTTTTAGGATCATAGAACAAAAAGCACAATTAAGTGTCTAAAAGATAACTTCATCACCCCAATTTTCACTTTTCCTCCCCATGCTAATGCTTAAAAAATAAGATCACTGCTATCCTACAACTAATATGCTAAGGACTAACTTATAATTACAACTTGTGAATTCCTCTTCCCGACATAAATCATAAATTTAGGTGTGTGTGTTCAAATTAATTTAAACCATTAAATCCACATATTAGATAGATGAAATCCGACCAAGCTTTACACATGGGCCTTTTGGGCTAATATGTTAATCACTTAGTAGAATCACAACTCAAAGCAAACAAAAACCTACTTAGCTAAGACATCGTTGGTTCACTTGTTCCATAATTGGATTTTCTTCTCTAGCATCCCACCGTCCATCGGGTAAGTGGCTAAGCATTTGACACTCCAAACTGGAGAATACTAACTGAAACGCATGAACTTCCGATGAAAAAGCTTTGTAGACTTTTGCAAACCTTAGCTCAAAAAGAATACCTTGGTTTTAGAAAATGAAACTTTTACTATTTATTTTCTAACTTTGCAACTTTATTATACTATTTACATTATTAGGCTAGGAATTGGTATCACTTTTCTTTCAACGACACATCGGCCTCGCCTCCGACAAGAGCTCGCGTACTTATTATGATACCAACCCTAAATATACAACCTCCACCCTTTCTTTCGATGTCACATCGGGAGCGAACCGACAAATGCCCATGCTACTTTATTGCGATGGAGTTTGTATATTAATTATTAACACTTAAGGATTTATAACTTGCATCCTTTTTATTCACCAACTACATTTTATAGATTTTTTTTTTACACATATTTTTTTTTAGAAATAGTAAAAAATTTACGTTTTTTTAGAAAACCAAAGTAGAAACTTGAACTAAAATTCCGTTACTTTACTCAACAATATTTGACTCATCATTGATAAAGTTTTTTTTTTTTTTTTCTATGTTGATTTTAGACTTTTAAGAGTAAAATCTCTAATTTGCAAAAATTAAAGATACCACGTAATTTAATCATTTTAAGAGCTTCGGGGAAGAAAATCATAAGTTTGTCTTATAAGCCTTTAAGTTTTCCAAATAAACTTTGTTTAGCATCCTAATTCGTAAACAACACTATCATCTCTTATTCTTCACAAAATAAATTTTGCAATACTTAGCCTATATAAAATCCAACTCGGCATATTTAAAATCTACTTGAGATTAGCACAAGTGCTTCATTACTAATGATTTCAAGTCTAGCATGTTTAAAGTCTACATGAGACTAGCACAAACTATCATCATTAATTGTTTAAGGTAAGGGAGGAGAGGGCTGGCAGGGGGGAGCGGGGGGCTGGGGGTGGGTCTTGGTCACAGGGTCTGAGTTTGGGGTGCGGTGTGGTGTTGGGAGTGTATCAGACATGTGGTTTGGAGTGAGGTTGGTGATATTTGTAGCATTATGGTAGATGGTGGGAGACTTGGGGTTGTGATGGCGGGTTAAGTATAGAGGTACTATGTAGGCAGTTTATGACTAACTCTTCGATTCCGCATTATTTTCGGTGGTAGGAGAAGTAACAACGCGTGTACTCGACTGCTAGTTTCGTTTAACCACACACACGAGATCAAAATGTCTTTTTCACACTCTAACCTTGCAGCATCATTATAACCTATGAGTCTGGTACTTGTCCTCATACACACATCATTACACATCTCTACTATACTACACTACTACTAGATTCTTTTCTTATAATAAACCTTCTATATATGATATATTTGTACTTATTATTTGTATATTTGTGTATCTAATAGAGAGATACTCTGTATAATTTTTTTGGTTGACTATTTTTGAAAGTGGGAAAACGGGTAACGTGAGAACAAATAATAAGCGAGCAACATTCAATCGATAGATTCCCTTCCCCAAACGAAAACGAAACATTGAGAGCCTCAATGTTTTAAAGTCGGGTCTCTCTGATAACTTCTAAGCCGTTTATGAAGTATGCAAAGATAAACGTTAATCGATATTGATGAAAGGATAGGATCTCCCCAAACTAATTCACACAAAGAATGAGAAGCTCGAGTAAACGTGGAAAACGATCAACCGACAGCGGAGAGGCTTCATTGAATTTGTTAGAGAACCTGTCAAAAATCACAACAAACATCGAGAAATAAAAAGAGAACACGCCTGCTCTCAACACACACACATTAATAAGAAAATAGAAAGAAAATTAGAGATGGCGAAAGAATGGTGGAGAAACTCCCACGAAGCGGCTTGTTTTTGATCACCAAGAGCGTGCAAGCTCGACTCGCGAGCCCTAATTTAGTTTTATTCTAGGGAAAGGTCTGAGTCTGGGATATCCAATGGTGGAGCTGTATCCCCTCCATAAGTAGTGCTTAAGACGGGAAGTTGACTTTGAAACTTGAACCATCTACAAGAGACAACTTGGCAGTGCCAGAATATATCTTAAACTTCAGTGATTGTGAAAGGCTGGACCAAACACGACCTGACTTTCCGAAGAAAATCTTTAATCGGGATTGAAAAGCAAGACTTAATCAAACCAACTTGAAGATTCTGTTTCTTTAGTCTTGGAATCGTGTATTCTTCTTTGACTACCCTTGTATATTAGTTGAATTCTCGTAGCGATGATCACAAGGTTCGCTGTAGTTCATTTTAGCTAGAAAGGGAGGAAGATCTTTCAGATGATCGCCTGCGGGTCTGAGTACGCGTCGCGCGTGAGTGGCATATCTTGCGCGAGCCCACAACAGCGTTGTGTTTCTAGTCAACTGGTAAGTGACACCTTTTCCATAAACTAACTTGTACGGAGTGCATCCAATTGGAGTCTTAGTAAGCGTTCCTAAAGCCCATAATGCATTCTATCTAGTTTGTGCTGACCAGGTGTAGAGCGGCGCAGTTTTTTTTCCTCCTACCGTCCTCCTCGCAAAATTCTTTTGAGACCTCCGATTCGGACGTTCAACTTGCGCCCCTCGTTTGAGGGTGGTAAGAGTAGAAAGACGATGGTGAACACCATATTTAGACATAGACTTTTTTATCAAATTTTCATTACAAAAATGTGTCCCACGATCGCTTATGATTGCATCTCCTCGGAGCACCGAATCGGAGAAAAGGGATTCTTAAAAACTTAACAACCTACTCTACATCGTTGGTGAGGAGCGCTTTTTTCTTCAACCCATTTAGTGAAAGATAGTCAAACGGCAGCACTAGAATATATTTTTACTCCAAGACGTCGGAAAAGGTCCTAGTAAAATCAATACCCTAAACATCAAAAAAATTTCCGACAACTTGGCTTGCATTTGAGGCATCTCATCACGTTGAGAGATTTTGCCTTGTCTTTGACATGCATCACAAGATTTGATCAATTCGTAGGCATCCTTATAAATCGTAGGCCAATAAAAACCGGCATCAAATACTTTCCGCGAGATTGCTGTTGGCAGCGAGAGATGGGCCCCCGTGGGTCCTTGCATGAAAGCTTTGAGAATTTCAAAGCTAACTGTGGCCAAAATACACATCTACTATTTGACTCTGCGACATTGTTCGAGAAAAAGAGATAGGGATCATCCCAAAAGTAATGCTTTATATCCTTGAAAAACTTCCTCTTTTGTTGACTCGTCATTCCTTTGATAAGAAAATTCCCCGCGTGGTAATTTGCTATATCGGCAAACCACGGGGTATTTTGATCATCATGAGAAGTCACAACATTTAAAGTTTCAAGAGGGAAAGTCTCGGTAATCTCTTTTGGATCAAAAACATTTTCGTAAGGGTTTTCAAGACGAGAGAGGTGATCGGCTGCATAGTTTTCAGCACCTTTGGTATCGATAACTTTAAAATCAAATTCCTGAAGAAGTAAGACCCATCGAAGCAATCGTGCTTTGGCGTCTTTCTTGTTGAAGAGATATTTCAATGCGGAGTGATCCGTGTAAACAACACTCTTGTTCATGATTAGATATGATCGAAACTTCTCAAACGCGTAAACAACTGCAAGCATCTCTTTTTCGGTTGTTGTGTAGTTTGATTCTGCTTCAGTCAAATCTTCTTGACATAATGAATAGGTTGAAATGCTCTCAATTCTCTGCCCTAGACCGCGCGATTGCATAATCACTTGCATCGCAAATGATTTCAAAAGGTTGGTCCCAAGTCGAGCAATGAGAATAGGAGCTTCGTTAAACTCTTTTTCAATGTTAGAAAGGCTAGAATGCAATCTTCCAAAAAAAGAATAGAGTGTTCTTCTCCAAAATGGTCATGGGTCAGAGATTTTGAAAAGTCTTTGGATAAATCTTCGATAGAATCCTTCATGTCCGAGAAAAACTTGAATTCCTTTGACGGTTGTCGGTGAGGAAGCTTTGATAACATTACATCAACTTTCCTTAGCGACTTCAATTCCTTTTCTAGAGATCTTATGTCCTAAAACAATGCCTTCTTTAACCATGAAATGGCTCTTTTCCTAATTTAGTGCTAATTTGGTGTCTTCACACCTTTTAAGCATTCTATCTAAATTGGCAAGACATGAGGAAAAAGAATCTCCAAAAACTGAAAAATCATCCATAAAAACCTCCATCGTTTTTTCTATCATGTCGTGAAAAATGGCCATCATGCAACGTTGAAAAGTTCCAGGAGCATTGCACAAACCGAATGGCATACGACGGTACGCGAAAGTTCCGTATGGGCATGTGAAAGTAGTTTTCTCTTGATCTTTAGGATCAATTGGGATTTGAAAATACCCTGAAAAACCATCTAAGAAACAATAAAATTCGTTGCCGGCTAATCGCTCTATCATTTGGGCATGAATTAAACGAAAATGGTCTTACAATTCTTCGTTTAACTTCCGAAATCGATACAACTCTCCTTCCCTTTTTTGTTACTAATCTTGTAGGCACCAGCTCATTTTCTTCGTTTGTGACAACGGTCATACCACCTTTTTTTGGAACACAATGGACTGGACTAACCCATGGACTATCCGAGATCGGATAAATCAATCCTGCGTCAAGAAGTTTTTCTACTTCTTTCTTGATGACGTCGTGGATTTTAGGGTTAACCCTCCTTTTAATGTTTTGGACTGAAGGTTCATAATCATCTTCCAAAAGGATTTTGTGAGAGCAAAACTCTGGATCTATGCCTCGGATATCAAGTTTCCAAGCAATTACTTGTTTTCGGTTTTTCAAAACGTTAATAAGTGCGGTCTTTTCATCTCGGCTCAAATCTTTTGAAATTATGACTAGAAGCTTGTTATTTCCTTCTAAGAACGCATACTCGAGATGCGGAGGTAACTCTTTAAGTTCGACTTCAGGAATTTCAACATTTTGGTCATAAGAAGAGCATAACGAGTGACGACTTCTGTGGTTCAACAACTTTAAGAGCTTTTTGAAGTTCTGTAAATTAATCACTATGGTTTGGATGAGGTAATGGATACATTGTTGAGATCCTCGAAATGAGAATGTCACCCTCGGGATTCGATACGTAAGCATTGAAAAACTGGAAACTGGTTCATCATTGATTGCTATAAAAGCATCGGCTTCCTCAAAGAGTAGAAAGTCACTTTCATCAAACGGAGTAAGCGTTGGAGATGAAGTGGAAACAATCGGATCGTAGTACGGAGAAGGATTATTAGTATAGTAATGGAATCGGAAAATCAAGTTACTTCTTGTGATACTCTTCACATGTGACATCGATTGATCAACCTTCTTAACGATTCGAATTTTGTAATGAAACTTTGTAATGCATCACCACATTTTAAGGTTAACGATTGATTCCATTCCTAAGAGTGACTCTCCTTCGTAAACATCGATTAATACATGACCGTCCTAGATAGGGTTGCCCGAGTATCATCGGTACTCGAGTCGGCTATAAAATTCAAGAACAACAAAGTCGCGGGAAAGTAAAATTTCCCTCCTTTGACAAAAAACATTTTCTGCTACACCGTTGGTTTAAAATGAATGGTCCTGAATTCTAATACCATTTTTTGTTACGGTTAGGCCTGAGTAGTTGAAGCGTTTTCCCAGATGGATAAAGGCCATGAGATTTATACTAGCAACCTAAATCGGCAAGGCAATAACTATCGAACCTGTAAAATCGCATGGAAGAGAAATCATCCAGGACACCTACTTTCTGGAAGCTTTTTAAGGACAACCGCACTACAATTTTCATTCAACGGTGTTTTGGTTAACTCAATTAACTTGTCTTTGTTGTTTAACATCTTTTTGAACATCGGAGCAAACTTTGGCATATGAATGAGAGCATCCGCGAAACTTAGCTCAAAGTGAAGATTACGGAAGATTTCCATAAACTTTGAAGCTAGGATATCATCCTTTTCACGAATCACTCTTGTTAGTCGAGGGGTCAGGCAAATTAGGTTTGGTCTCTTTAAGCTAAAGAAGGCTCATCTATGGTTCTTTGTCTTATGGTTTTGTGCCTGGGACCAAATGAGGAGGTTGGATGATCTCGTGCTTGGTACTCCGTATCCTTTGTCACCTCACTTTCCTTTTCCACCACCGGCGGTGGAATTGGAGGTCCATCGTATGAAACACCACTACGAGTTGTAATTGCCTTGGCTTCGTTTCTTGGGTTTGGAATGGTATTGCTAGGTAAAGAATTTGAACTTGAAGTTTGGTTGGTATTGCCTAAATCATCAAACTTGGTGCAAAGGCTTGTTAACAAACTTGTAACATTTGCCATTTGATTTTCTGCAAACCTTGATTTTTGATTTTTGCACATTCTTTAATATCGCTCGTTTGCTTTGACGTAGCTTTCAAATCCGTTTCAAAACCCTATTTGTTGGAGGTTGTAAGGTAAAACTTGATTTGTTTGGTGGGTGGTATGGTGAGCATGATAAACTTGATTTTGATTGTTTTGACTTTTGAGTAAAGTTTTTGTTCCACGTTTTGTTGAAATAGAATTGGTTCCTAGGTATCGGTTTGGGATTGTTTAGGACATTCGGTTGATTGAAACCCGGTGGTCTCATTTGACTTGCCAATTGGAAGTTGGTTTCTTTTGGAGTAAATTTCCAACGGCTGCGGTTTGTTGAAATTGTTGGATATTGTCATGAAAAATGGGAAAATCATTCCTCTTCGAGTTAACGGACAATGATTAAAATGGTGATTCGATCCACAAGTGACACATACTTCCCAACCGCTTGACAGGTGCAGGGTAGCATCAACTAAAAGCTTTTCATTTGATACATCATTATGTTCATCTTGATAGTCCTTCTTATCCTCGAGAGAACGGCTATTTGTTGCATATCGAAAGAAATTATTAGAAGTGGAGAATTAAAAGAGGAGCATCCGTACTCACTCTTGAATCATTAGCACGACTTCTGGAGTAACGAACTTTTGACTTGCTTTCAATAATCGCTAAACCTTCTTGAGGCATCTTATCTAAGAAATTGCCACCTGCTGCAGAATCTAAGGCATCTTGATCGTTTGAATTCAAAGAATTGTAAAAAGTATCGAGTTGGTGGAGTTCCGAAAAGCCATGGTGAGGACATTGAACGAATCATCCTTTAAAACGTCCCATGCTTCGTTGAAGGTTTTGTTTTGGTTCTTGAAAAAAATGGTGATTTTTGTTCCGGAGGTAAGTTGTTTTTGATGGTGGGAAGATTTGTTTATGAATTTTGAATAAGTCGTCCCATGTGAGAATTGATCTTGGAGTTCCTTGTCTAACCAATCTCGGCTCACCGGCTAGAGAGAAAGGAAAAAGAAAAAGTCTTTAGATAAGTGTTTCGGAACTTCGGATGTCTAAACGTTGAAGTTGAACTTGTTTGAAAAATCGAAGGTGATTGGAGGATCTGTCTACCCGTAAACTTATTACTATGCACAAGATTGATTAACGGTTGCTTTAACCTCGAAATTTGTTAGCAAGATTGATCGTGGAATACTATAGCATCTTCATACCCTTCGATGGGTGCTTGTAACATTTGGGCCATTGTTCGATTGTCGGCCATTGGAACAATGTTTTGTTCAACAATTGGTTCAACCGGAAGATTTTGTTGTTGTCGACGTCTTCGAGATTGCGAACGAGTGCGCATAAAAAGGAAAACTAAAAATTAAAAAGCAAAACTTTACACTAATTTTTTTTAACAATGAATTTTAACGGTTACACGAAAGAGACTTAAACCAAATAATCAACTACTTCACGGTAGCTCTTGAAAATTGCTTTTCAAGGTGAGCCGTACTTCGTAGAGACACAAATGGCAAGTGTTAAATCTTTAGTTCGATTTGGGAACCAACAAGTTCACCGGAATTGATTATGATAATACCTCCGTTGAGAGTATTATATTTTGGTATTTTTACCAATTGGTGACTTTTATTTCTTAATTAAAAAGGAAGATTTTTTTTATATTTTTGATTTTTCTATTTTTTTTATCTTTTACTTATACTAAAAAGAAAATGAAAATATTTTTTACTTTTTATATTTTATATTTTTTTGGATTTTGTAATTATAAAACAAGAATGAAACTTTCAATGGTGAAAGGATCTTCTAACCAAATCAACAAACACAAAACGAAGGAATCTTAAACACTAGTCCCCGGCAGCGGCGCCAAAAACTTGGTGTGAAAGTTTTATACACAATAAAATATACTATAAAAATATAACCTTAAGAGCAATTAAGAAAATTCCCTAAGGAAAATTCACTCTAAAAAATATATATATAATACGTATATTAAACAGGGCAAATATGATCACCCGGGTCGTTTCCCCAACGACTAGTAAAATTGAAACCTTGTTTAAGTCCGGATTATGATTTGAATAAGCAAATGGATGATTTGATAATCTAAAGCAACAACTAAAATGGACAATTAAAAACAATTAAACAAATACGGTAAAATAAAGTGACTAATAAGCAAGCCTACTAAATTTTATTCCTAAAAATGTAAACTAAATTTCTAAACCTAAGATAGGACAAAAGAAAATTTTAGGAAAAAGAAAAAACATTTTTTAGCTTTTTAGATTAAGAGATATGATTTTTTCTAAAATTTAAACTAATTAAAAACTATAAAAATAATAAAACTATTAAAAATAAAGTCCTAAAAATTTTATAAAAATTTTAATAAATAAAGAAAATGTGCAGAAATTTTCTAAAAATAAAAGCACTAATTTTTATCTTTTTATAAAAGTTTAATTAAACTAATTAAAACCTAACTCTAATTATTAATTAAAACTAAATAAACTAATTAAAAATTAACTTAGGGACTAACTGTGTAAAAGACTTAAGGGATAATGGGGCTAAAGCATTTAACGGGCAATGATTAACTAAGAAACTATGATTACAAGAATGGTCCCCGAGGACCAAACCCGATAACAACTAAAGTCCAATTATAAGCTCAAATTCTAAAAGTGCTTATTACTAAAAACTTGAAAGAGCAAAGTTGTAAAGGAAGCTAGTAGGAACAAAATTAATAAAAGAGTTAATTTCATAATTCGTCCCTAATGTTTGTCGGGTATAACGGATTTAGTCCCTCCGAAACTTTTTTAACGGATCCTCTCCCTGTGGTTTTGACCCGTATCGGGTTTGGTCCCTTGATAGATATTTCTGTTTGTTTGACCGTTTGAAAAGGTGAAATGGCCAAACTACCCCCATACTATTATTATGTTTTTTATAATTATTTATTATTATTATTATAAAACCAAATCAAGCCCACATCTGTATTCATTCATCTCTTCAATCTTTTATTTTCGGCCACCTCTGAAACCTCCGATTCCGGCAACCTATCAACAAACACACCACACTTTATTTTTCATCTTTTCCATTCTCATCTCACACCAACTAACCAAGATTATACTCATTTAAAAAACACAAAACAACCACTCATCAAGAACTATAAGTGCAATTAAAAAAACATAAATTTAAAAATTGTTACTTCGGTGGTGGTCAGATCCATCCGTCTCCCATTAAAAACGACAGATCTAAACCCCTCTTCAAAATACCACCGAATCAAAATCCATCAACATAGTACAAGTATCTATGTGATTTACCACAAAAAACATCCTACATGATCAAGAAAAGATCATTGGCTCTCTGGGTTCTGGTGGC
>BQNB010150937.1:4729-15968 GCA_026074375.1 Tanacetum coccineum
AATGCAAGTTCTATCAGATATGCGCTAACAGTGAATCCAACCATCTATACTTCATGCATTCAACAGTTTTGGGCTACTACTAAGGTATAAACTGTCACTAAGGAAGTGCAGATACAAGCCCTAGTAGATGGGAAGAAGGTGATCGTTACTGAAACAAGTGTAAGACGAGCTCCTCACCTAAAAGATGTTAAAGGAATAGATTGTCTACCCACTGCTACCATTTTTGCAGAACTAGAAAGAATAGGGTATGAAAACCTTACACGGAATCTTACTTTTTACAAAGCATTCTTTTCTCCTTAGAGGAAGTTTTTAATTCATACAATTCTACAATACTATTGCTTCTGCTATCATATGTCTTGCCACAAACTAAATATTTAACTTTTCCAAGTATATTTTTGACAATATGGTAAAGAACTTGGAAGGTGGGGTTAAATTTCTAATGTATCCAAGGTTTGTGCAAGTGTTCCTGGATAAAAAAGTTGAAGGAATTACCAAACATATAGAAATTTATGTTACACCTTCTCACACTAAGAAGGTCTTTGATAATATGAAGAGAGGAGGAAAAGGTTTTTCTGGGAGAGTTACCCATCTATTTCAAACAATGATGGTTCAAGCTCAAGAAGAGGGTGGAGGTTTTGAAATGCCTACTGTTCCCCAACACACATCCACCATTAATCAACCATCATCATTACAACCTCCAAAGAAGCAAAAGCCTAGGAAAACCAAGAAACAAAACTTTAAGGTTTCTCAACCTAGTGATCCTACACAACCTATGGCAGATGAGACTAAAAATGTGGAAAGTGTAACTATACATTCTAATGATCCACTACTCAATGGTGAGGATAGATTAAAATTAAATGAATTGATGGAACTTTGTACCAACTTGTCACAAAGAGTTCTTGATTTGGAGAACATAAAGACCTCTCAAGCTGTAGAGATTACTAAATTAAAGGAGAGGGTCAAAAAGCTAGAAAGGATGAATAAGTCAAGAATTCCAGGGCTTAAAAGATTAAGGAAGGTTGGTAGATCTGTACAAGTTGTTTCCTCTAAAGATGAAGGTTTAGGTGCTCAGGAGGATGCATCCAAATAGGGGAGGAAAATTGTTGATCTTGATGCAGATGAAGAGGTTACATTAATTGATGAGGATCAGGAGAGAAATGATGATAATTTAATGTTTGATACAGGAGTTTTTGATGAGCAGGAAGTTGAAGTTGAAAAGGTAGTTAGTACTGCCGAATTTACTACTGTCAGTGCTACACCAACAACTGTTGATGAGTTGACTCTGGCTCAGACCTTAATAGAAATCAAAGCAGCTAAACCCAAGGCTGTTACAATTGCTGCTACAACAACTACAACTGCTGTTACAAGACCCAAGGCTAGAGGAGTTGTAGTTCAAGAGCCAAGTGAATTTAGAACAACAACATCATCTTCACAAATATCACAACTTCCACAGGTTAAAGACAAAGGCAAGGCAAAGATGATAGAACCTGAGAAGCCTTTGAAAAAGAAAGATCAAATTTTGGTGGATGAAGAAATTGCTCAAAGACTTCAAGAAGAATTGCAAGCTGAATTAGAAGAAGAGGAAAGGCTGGCAAGACAAAAAGAAGAAGAGGATAACTTAATTTCATGGGATAATACTCAAGCTATGATGGAGGCAGATTATGAGTTAGCTCAGAGACTACAAGCAGAAGAACAGGGTGAGTTGACCATTGAAGAAAGATCAAAACTGTTTGTAGAGCTCATGGACAAAAGGAAGAAGCACTTTGCAAAGCTTAGAGCTAAAGAGATCAGAAGAAAACCACGAACCAAAGCCTAAAAGAGGAATCAAATGTGTACTTATTTGAAAAATATAGCTAATTACATGCATAGTCAATTGAAAAACAAAAGTTTTGAAGAAATTCAAATGTTATTTGACAATACTATGAAGTGGGTAGATTCATTTGTTCCTATAGATACAGAGGTTGAGAAAGGAAGTAAAATCCAGGCAGAAGGAATTTCTAAGAGAACAGGAGAAGAACTTGAGTCTGATAATTCAAAGAAGCAAAAGATAGATGAGAATGTAGAAGTTGAAGTAGATGATGAAGCTAAAATGAAAAAGCTTATGGAGATAGTTCCTGATGATGAGGTAATAATTAATGCTATACCACTAGCCACTAAGTCCCCAATCATTATTGACTGGAAAATCATCAAAGAAGGAAAGATATGATACTTTCAAATCATTAGAGTTGATGGTAGTTCAAGGAGGTATTCATCAATGATTATGATGCTTTAGAACATTGACAGAGAAGACCTAGAAACACTCTGGAAGTTGGTTAAAGCTAAACATGGGAATACAAGGTCGGAGGAGACATATGAAAGAGTGTTATAGGGTGATCTGAAGGTGATGTTTGAACCTGGTGTAAAAAGTGAAGTTTGGAGAAATCTACAAGGTTACAATGTGACAATTTGGAAGCTATTTTCTTCAAGTGGAGTACATTTTGTGAGATTTTAGAATCTGCATATCTTTATGCTTGTAGAGAAAAAGTATCCACTCACACCTGCAACAATTACAAAAATGCTCAACAAGAAGCTTCAAACTAACCATTGGAATGAGATGTGCTATCAACTTCTGAAACTCATGACAAAACAAGTCAAGAATCCTGGAAGTGTTTGAATGCATCCTCCTGGTGATGGTGAAGACTTTTAATGAAGAAACTTGAGATTCTGAAGAAGAATATCAAGTTTAGGGGAGGATTATTGGGATTAAAAGCTTCTTAATGTTGTTTGGAAGTAACTGCTGCTAAGGTTAGAGTTACTACTGCTAGTATATATTACTACTGCTAATGGAAGTTAAGACGGCTTAGAGACTTAGAAGAAATACTTCTAAGTAGTTAATACTGCTAGTATAAAAGTTACTACTGTAAGTGTAATTTAGTACTGCTAGTGTATGATTAGTAATGCTTGAGTAAAGTTACAACTATTAGCATAAAGTTAGTACTGCAAGTGTAACTTTGTATTGCTGATGAAGAATGAAGAAAATATTCTAAGTAGTTACTACTACTTGTAAACAGTTAGTGCTGCTGGAATAAAAGTTAATGCTGCTACTTACAACTGTTGAAGGATTACAACTGCTAGAAGAGTTTCTACTGTTAGAAGGATAAAGATAAGAGAAAGGATTAAGATGAAGATTGTTTATCAAGATTACTTACAGGATAAGAATGAGATATTTTTGTAAAAGATATGTATAAGTTATTTGTTTAGAAGATCATGATAACTCGTGGATAAATATTTGTATAACGCCTGTTTAGGACTCATTCCGAGTGTATATCAAAAGAGGTCATTGGGTATGATCGTAGTTAAGAGTAGTCTCAAACATTCAATAGCATCTCATTACATTTTGATAACGCTCTAAGCTTCATGGTTGAAAAGCCCTTAGAGATACGTAAATACAGTGAGTACTTGTATTGTCGCGCATAATATACGATTGAGCGCTTTTGGTATATGTCACTAAGTTCACGCACTAAGATTGTATTGTTTTATTAATCTGTATTTCTTCAAAGTATTATGTTAGATGTCCTTAGATTCCATGCACTACTACTCTTTGTTGTATTCACAAAAGTTCTCCTGTACAATAGTTGTAGCTTGGATTTATCCAATAGTGTGAATCAGTTTAACTTTTATCGCAAGGCTAAAGTGAAAGATCGTGGATCTTACATGTTCGGATCTACTACGGTGACTAACACGAAGTGTGAAGTGCTAATGAAACATCAAAACGGGTGACAATAATTTTAGTAGTTCGGAACACGAAGATGCTAATGAACACATCAAAAAGGTTCTAGAGATTGTTGACTTATTTCACATCCCAAAAGTAACTCAAGATCAAATCATGCTCTGAGCGTTTCCTGTATCCCTCACTAGAGCCGCAAGTAGGTGGCTAAGGAACCAACCATCAGTATCAATTACAACCTGGGAGGTTCTCAAAACTAAGTTTCTGAACAAATATTGTCCACCTGCCCATACCGCAAAGAAAATGGAGGAAATCAACAACTTCCAGCAAGAACTCGATGAAAGCCTTTTTCGTGCATGGGAAAGATTTAAAGAATTGCTAATGAAGTGTCCTCAACATTATTTGACTGACATGTAGGAAGTTATCTTGTTTTATAATGGGCTCGATATTCCAACTCGACAAATTCTGGACTCAAAGGGTGCCATGCCTTCCAAAACTACCACTGATGTCAAAATAGCCATCCAAGAAATGGCTGAATACTCCCATAAATGGCACAATGGAACTTTTGACGGGCTTGCTGCTATCCAAGCCCAACTCAACAATCTCAGACAAGAAATAAAGAAAGTAAATGAGAAAGTGTACGTTGCTCAGGTCGGATGCGAACTATATAAGGGACCACACTATACAAAAGATTGTCCACAAAAGGAAGAAGGGAAAACTTTAGAAGAAGCTTACTATACCCAGTTCGGTGCACCCTATTAACCTAGAGGACAATATAAAGCAGTGGGGCCAGGATTCTACCAACGAAACAATGGAAACTCTTCGTATCCTGATCGGAGAACAAACCTAGAAGAATCACTGACCAAATTTATGGAAAAATTAGCTAAAAGGCATGAAGAAAACTCAAACATAATCAAGGAGATCCGAGCTTCTACCGATGCAGCAATAAGATATCAAGGAGCTTCGATTAAGACCCTGGAAATACAAATCGAATAGATGAGCAAGGTCTTGCAAGAAAGAGGGTTTGGAAGCCTGCCCAGCTCTACGGAGACAAATCCTCGAGACCAAGTCAAATCGATCTCAACTACTAAAGCTGATTTTTCTGGGATACGCCGTATTGGATGTATACATCGTATCAGGCACGCAACACAGGAGCTTATTTTCTAAAACAGTCCCTTTCCCATGACGACTGCAAAATTTCACCTGTGATGATTGAAGAGGGGCACAAGATGTGAAGATTCTGGATGCTTATGATTACACCTTGCCTTAGAAAGAAAAAGACCCAGTGAGCTTTACTTTACCTTGTTTTATTCATTATATCTATTTTGATAAAGCTCTTGTTGACCTAGGAGCAAGTGTGAGTGTTATGCCATTCTCTCCCTACACCAACCTTGGTCTAGGAATTTTATCTTACACTAGGTTGACCATCGAACTAGCTGACCGAACTATAAAACAACCAAGGGGTATTGCCAAAAATGTGCTAGTAAGGATAGGCAAATTTATTTTCTTTATAGACTTTATCATCTTGGACATACCCGAGGATGACGATATCCCTTTAATCCTCGGTCGACCATTCTTGTTAACTGCCCATTCCAAGATTGATGTCTTCAAAAGAAAGATTACTTTAAGGGTCAGGGAAGGAAAACTTGTTTTTAAAAGTATTAAGCCCGCCTCTAGCATAATCAAAAGGGTCTTTGTGATAAAAAGTCTTGATTCAAAAACAAAGATTATAGGAGAGGGTGATAAATCATTCGACCCAACTTATGGTGATTACATAGAATTAAAAGATTTGGATACACCTCAAAAGACTAAAACGGATCGAGTATTAGCACTAATGCATTGCAGAATTGTATGGATAAGAAATTTCCATTGAGGTGAAAAGAAAGCTTCATAGAATGTAAGCTTTTGTGTAAGATTTTCATACCCCATAAGTGTTAGCTGTTCAAAAATTGTCGCATTTGGAAGACATTCAGTACCTTTAGCATCTTTTAATTGAAGAGTTATTCTCACACTTGTCTCAGTGACGATCACCTTCTTCCCATCTACTAGGGCTTGTATATGAATTTCCCTATTAACAGTTTTTGCCTTAGAAGTAGCCCAGAACTGCTTAATGCATGAAGTATAGATGGTGGGATTCACCGTTAGCACATATCTAATAGAAATTGCATTCAAAAAATCAATAATTCCTTCAAACCCATCAATTTCTTTGGGTTTCTCCAAAAATGCAACCAAATTGTGAGTTTTAGCAAACTTTAGGTTCGACATTATGTTGGGTTTTGATGATGAATGATAAAATTGAGTTATGGTTTATGATTAGAGAGTATATCAAAGTGTAAAATCGATCGAATGAGTTAAGCCTAATAGCATTAACTGACCCAGTAGTAGCCCAGCAGTAGTAAGTTATGCCTGGCAGCATTAACTTAACCAGCAGTAGTAAGTTTATGCGTAACAGCATTAACTAACACTGGCAGTAGTAAGTGTATGCCTAGCAGCATTAACTGAATCACCAGCATTAACTCCAATTTAGTTCCAAAAAGCATTTCTATCATCAATTTTGATTCTCGCAAGCTCTTTTTCTGTTTTTATTCTCATTATATCTCACAATTCTTTTTTTCACTGAATCACTCTGTTTGTTTTTATGTCACATATCTCTCTTTCTGTTTTTCATTCTCACTAATTTCTCTTATTTCTTTTAGCTCACAAAATCACTCTTTCTATTTTTGTTTCACACATCTCTCTTTCTATTTTTTAGCTCATTATTTCTCTCAATTCTTTTACTCACCAATACACTCTATTTGTTTTTATTTTCACATATCTCTCTTTCTATTTTTCAGCTCACTATTTCTCTCAATTCTTTTACTCACCAATTCACTCTATCTGTTTTTATTTTCACACATCTGTGAAACACTAAAAAGGTTAAACTGTAACTCTTTGACAAAGTACACATCCTCAAAATCAAGCTTACCAGTTTTAAGAGTTCCTTTACTAGTAATTTTCCCTCTTTTGGCTCCTCCCCCAAATGTAACATATCCTCCATCAAATTCCTTAAAGTCTGAGAGATAGTACATGATCCCTGTCATGTGCCTTGAGCATCTACTGTCAACATAGCCTTGATCTTCTTTTTGTGGATGACACTACACATAAAAATAAAGAAATTAGTTTCCTATGGGGACCCAAGCCATCACTGACTTGGATCTGCCCTCCGTGCAAATCAACATAATTAGTCTCTTTAAAAATAATTGATGCACTATTAAGTTTGGTAGGTCTCCAAACCCAACATGATGAGGCCTTAACAGCATTAACCTAATTTGCCCTTACAACAATAACTACTGCTTAATTTGGCCTAGCAGTATTAACTGCTTTTGGCCCAGCAGTTTAAAATTTTCCCTTAGCAGTATTAACTTTTTGGCTAACATTTTTGTTAGTTAATGTTGTTCTTATTTGATACGGCCTATTTACAGTTGATTGTGCTGATTTAGAAAAATGTGACATTGATCTAGCACTATAAACTATAGTTTTGGGATGAGTAGTATTAACAGGTCTAGTAGTATTAAGTGATCTTAGGCCAGTTTTCATTAAAACTGCTCTTGGAACCATGTTCCTGTGAGCACTAGGGTGAGTCTTTTTAGCAGAATAATTATAATTCACCCTTGTATAATTATTCCCAGATACCACCCATTCCTTATGAAGTTAATTGCAGTCATTCCTGCACATGATCAAAACTTCCAATCCACAGACAAACCAGCTTTAATTGTACATCAACAAAGTCATTCCTAGTTGTTGGGACTTTTGATTATTCTAGTTTCTTTGATTTCCCTTAAGGATTTGTGACCTATACATTTTAGCATACTTAACTGGTGTCCTAATTGGTTTTTCTTGTTGTTTAGGTCTAACAAATTCTATCTTAGCAATAGTAGGAGAGACAGTTTTCTTTTCTAATTTATCATCTGACACCAACTCCTCAACCAATGGGGCATTAGGAGATTTTCTAACCTCATTAGAAATATCTTAACTAATAATCTTACTAGGCTTATGTCCATAGCCTTTAAACTCAGGCTGTTGGAACTCCTCTAGACTAGAGTAGGACAAATCAAGATTTAGGGGTAAAAATAACCCTGTATAGGGAGGTGGAACAGCATTACATCTTACAAATCCCACACCCTTTCTACTTTTATCAGTTATCTGACTCTTTATAATTTGTCTAGACCTTAGAAGCATTTTCAAAAGTTTCAATTAAGTTGATTGTTTTCTTAAATCTTGCTTAAACTCTTTCTAAAACTCACTTTTAAATAGCATAACTAAGGATCTGAGTCTTTATATGAATATCTTTTTAAGAACAGCAAGATTGCTCATGAGAAAATAATAACCTCATTCCTTTTTTTTTGTAAAAGACAAAGTTGCTCTTTTCTTCTTACAAATGTTAAACCCTCTTTTATATGTATACTAATTGGCGCGCGACGCGTGGCAGATTGTTAAACTCTAGTTCGAGAGAAATCAAGCGAGTTAAGTTTTAAGAGTTTAAAAGCTTTTTATACATGTTTTTGAACAAGTTTTTTCATTATGTACCTCAGAGTCTGAAAAAGCCATAAGAGCTATGTTTGTAGGGACTTCATCATCTGCCATATAGCTCTAGTCAAAACCAGCTCCATCAATAGCTACCATGGATTTGGAAGAAGTTTCAAGCAAATGCGTACAATACAAAAGGTACATTGTGGATTTATCGACGTCGTCAATGACTTGAAAACACAGGGTGTTATATGCAAAGTATCACATCTTGTGGCAATTGAAACACTCCACCTTGGATTTGTCATATCTAGCTGTGTCACTTCCATTGATAGTGATCTTTCTACCAGTTTTCTAGAAAAACCTTCTTGTCCTCATGCTCAGCAATGCTAACTGCCACTTCAAGTTCATCTCTTTTATGTCATCTTCATGGATTTGTTCAAGGTCCTCATATACAAGCTGAGACCCGTTTGGTTGACTGGCCAAAAATGCATAAATAGTGTCATCACTTAAGTTAGCAGTACTAACAGTGCTAACTTGAGTTCTAGCAGGGCTAACTTGAGTGTTAGTAGTACTAACTCCATAAGTAGTATTAACTTCATTAGTACTGCTAGGGGATGACACAAAAGCCATATTCTGAGAACTTGAGCTTGAGCTTGCAGTTCCTTTAACCTTTTGTTCAACAATATTGAAATTGTTGTAGAGATCATCAAAGCTCATTGTGTCTAGATCAGGTTTATTCCTCTAGACCACAACATGAGTATTTCACTCAGAAGGCAGACTTCTCAAAAAATTTAAATTGAGATCTTCGTGTGAAATATTTTCACCCAAGATAGCCAGCTGACTTACAATCTTCTAAAACCTGTTAAAAATAGAGTCAAGAGACTTTGTGCTTGGAGCACTAAAGTTCTCATACATTTGCTTCAGAAGAGTCTTCTAAGTCTTCTTTGTGGCTTCATTACCACCAAATCTTATTTGTATATCAGCAAACAAAGTCTGAGCATCCTTGTACTGATTGAAAGTTATTAGATGTTCATTAGGAAGTGCCATTAGTAACATACTTCTTGCCTTCACATCATTCTTCTTTTGAACCTTTTCTTCATTAGTGACAGGACCTGGTATTAGTAAAGTTGATGAACCATCAGTATTTGTTGTTGTTTGAGGTACTGGTTTGAATGAGTTTCCATTCTCTATAATATCCCATAGATCATAGTCTTGTACTTGAAAGTATTGCTTAATCCTTAGCCTCCACATATCATATTCACCCTGTTTAAGAATGGGCAACTTTGTAGTAATAGTGGTTTGTGCAGTTTCTAGATCCATCTCTTCCTTGTGAGTAAAGAGTTCTTCTTTGTTAGTTTCTTCTAGATCAAAGTTTCAGAACACAAGCTCTGATACCACTTGTTGATCCCAACTTAAGATCGATTCCTTAGCTTGTAAATGTTAAGTTACTTTGGATAGATCCAAAAAAACTATGGTAGAAACTTTATGAATACTAAAGAGTATGCGGAATCTACTCTTTAATACTTAGATGCATATTAATGAAACAGTAAACCATATGAACAATGATATCACTAAAAAGCTCCAATATTATTATTATCAATAATGCGAGTACTCTGTGTAGTACTAGGGTTTACAACCTTGAAGCTATATATCAAAAATGTATGAATGTATATGTTTAACCATAACCTAGGATTCATTTTAGACACCAAGGGGTCTTCTTACTAATAACTACAACTCTTCTATAAATTCTTAATAGATAA
Organism: Tanacetum coccineum; assembly: GCA_026074375.1. Classification (NCBI taxonomy): domain Eukaryota; kingdom Viridiplantae; phylum Streptophyta; class Magnoliopsida; order Asterales; family Asteraceae; genus Tanacetum; species Tanacetum coccineum. Next base: position 14,702 of record BQNB010150937.1, read on the forward strand.
CTGCTAATCTTCTAACTTAATAAGATATGCATATCTGTTTGTCAGCATAAATATTCAAGGAGTCCTTTACAAGATAACTACAAATCTTCTATAATTTTAATAGATAACTGCAAATCTTCTAACTTAATAAGATATACATATCTTTAACAAAAATATCTCATACTTATCCCGTAAGTAATCTTGATAAGCAATCTTCATCTTTATCCTTCTGACAGTAGAAATTCTTTTAGCAGTTGTAATCTTTTAGCAGTTGTAACCAGCCGCATAAACTTTTATTCCAGCAGCACTAATTGTGTACAAGCAGTAGTAACTACTTAGAATATTTTCTTCATTCTTCATCAGCAGTACTAAGTTAAACCAGCAGTACTAACTTTATGCTAACAGTTGAAACTTTACTCAAGCAGTACTAACATATACTAGCAGTACTAAGTTACACTAACAGTAGTAACTTGTATACTAGCAGTATTAACTACTTAGTAGTATTTCTTCCAAGTCTCTGAGCAGTCTTAACTTTCATTAGCAGTAGTAATATATAGTGGCGGTAGTAACTGACAGTACTAACTACTTAGCATATTTTTCACTAATTATCACTAACAGCAGTAAGTTATGCTTAGCAGGAGTAACTCTAACCTTAGCAGTATTAACTTCAAGATCATCATGAAGTCTTTTGATCCCAACACGGCGTATAGACGTGTCTGGACGTTATCAGTTTTAAAAACTAAATATTTAATTTCCAGTATTTAATTATTTTTACAGGAACAATATGACGTATCCTAGGGTTTGGGATACGACGTATTTATCCCTGTACAGTCGTGTGTTTAATTGTTTTCTTGTACCATTGTAGCGAAAAATAAATTGCAATTATCTTCTAATCTTTTATACAGGACCTTGCTGAAACTATGATATGGTATATTCTGAAAAGGACATCTGTTGAACTTATCCGGGCATACTGAAGACCTAGTCAACACACTTCTTGCTCAATAACTCATCTTGGAGAATTATCACGAGCAAAACATCAGGGAGTTTTCCGTTCAAATTCTATCTTCCCTTATAATTTAATTGTTTTATCTATACAACGAGGACGTTGTATAATTTAAGTGGAGTATGAAGAATTAGAACGTACATGTCTTCTTTTTTACAAAATAACATGCTACAAGCTTTAAAATTGGCCAAATTAAAAAAAGATTAGCATGAATTTTGTAAAAATCACTAGTTACATTACCTAGCGCACTATAACCCTTGATACATATTGTGAGAATTAAGCCTA
>BQNB010150938.1:0-15968 GCA_026074375.1 Tanacetum coccineum
CAGCAGTAGTAACTACTTAGTATATTTTCTTTGAAGTTCATGAGCAGCACTAACTTCATCAAAGCAGTATTAACATAAACTTGAAAAGCAGTAATTCTATCAGCATCAAGAAGACTTTTAATCCCAACATGGAGGCTCAAGTGAAGGAACTAATATTACACCAGGGGTTCCCGATGAGTCAACGGTCATCCTTACAACCTCAAGTGAAGGAACTGGTACTAAACCAAGGGTTCTAGATGAGGTAAAAGGCACTTTTGAAGCCAAAGTTGATGCTATACTTGATCGGGGTTCAAAAGAAGAGAGTGAATATTCTGAGGAAGAAACCATTGATGAAGAAATAGAATGGTTGACTAATGATGAAGAGGAAGAGAAGAAAGATGATGATGAAGATGACAAAAGCATTGATATTGAAAAGAATGATGATGAGGAAACTGATGATGAGTTTCACGGTGATGAATATGTGCATGACGATGTGGACAAGGAGATGAAAGTTGCTGAAGATGCTGAAACTAGGAAAGATGATAAAGAGATAACTGATGATGAAAAGACATAAGTAACAAAGGGTGATCTTGAGCGAGCTGGAAAACTTCCACTAACAATCTCCAGTTTATCTGTGTCATCCAGTTTTGGTAATAGATTCCTTAACCATTCTTCTGATACTTCTTTAATTGGTACTATTAAGGAATTTGCAGATACAGAGATTAATTCATTATTGGATATTCAAATCCAACAAAAGGTACCACATATCCAGTCTCTATCTATACTCACTGAACTTGTTTTGGTGATTCTTGGGTCCACAGTTCTCTCACCAATACATGAAATTCCTCCAGTTACTCCTACAACAACTTCTCCACCTCCTCCATCTGTCTCCACTATCTCACATGTACTACAACAAACAACAACACCAATCCTTACACCACTAATCACCACCGTAGCTCTAACTGCTACAACAGTTTCGAATCTACTCCGTGCCATTGCTAAAAGAGTATCTGTCTTGGAAAAAGATGTTCAAGACCTCAAACAAGTTGATCATTCTGCAGAAATTCTTGCATCATTTAGATCTCAGGTACCACCTGTGGTAAATTAGTATCTTGGATCAAGTCTGGGAGACGCACTTCAAAAGGTGCTCTAAAAACATACTGAAGAACTTAGACAAGAATTCTCTAAGAAAGAAGTTTTAGAGATCTGTAAGATCAAGAATGAACAAGCAGAAAAGCAGCAGATGCCAAAGTATTCAGTAAAATCATCTGATAAGGCTATTCTTGATGAGTATGATCAAAAAAGTGCACTTTTCCAAACTATGACTGAATCCAAGTCTTTCAAGAAACATCCTGCACACAAAGCTCTGTATCATGCTCTTATGGAGTCACTGCTTGCGAATGAAGAAGGCATGGATCAAGGAGTTGTTGACTCACTCAAGAAGAAAAGATAGCATGATGATTAAGACGAAGACCCTTCTGCTGGATCAAAACAAGGTAAGAAGACCAAAAGGAGAACCCAAGAATCTGAGTCATCTAAGAAGTCATCTGCCTCAAAAGACACATACAAAGGTAACTCACCTCCCAAAACCTCAAAATCTGATAAGCCTGTACATGCAGAAGAGTCAGTGGTTAAACCCACAAAAGAGGTAAACCTGGATGATGCTATTGAAAATATGGTTAATGATGCTGATCAACCACAAGATGATTCAGAACCACAGATAGACAGTGCTCCAAATCATGACTAGTTCAAACAACCTCCACGGCCTCCTACTCCAGATCCATAGTGGAACACGTGTCAAGTTGTTAATGATCAACCTGAACAGCCTTGGTTCAATAATATATTATCTGCTGTAAAGGATCCACTCTCGATGAGCTTATGGACACACCTATTGACTTCTCTAACTTTGCAAAGAATAGTCTCAAGCTGGACAAGATTACAAAAGCGGATTTGGTTGGACCTGTCTACAATCTTCTAAAGGGAACCTGTCAGAGCAGCATTGAGCTTGAATACAATATGAAATAATGCTTTAAAGCTCTGACTGACAGACTTGCCTAGGAAAACCCAAAAGGATATTGATGCCCATTTGAGTTGAGCAGACCCCTTCCTCTAAAAGGTCATCCAGGTCATCTAACCGTAGTTGCAGAATACTTCTTTAACAATGATCTGGAGTACTTGAAGTCTACAAATTCTAAAAGGAAGTATACCACTTCAATTACAAAGACGAAGCCTCCAAGGTATGAGTTAGTGGGTATAGAAGACATGATCCTGAAGCAATGGAGTACTACCAAAGTGGGTTACAACAGAGATGCTGAATGTGGAATTAAGCACTGGGAACCCAAGCATAATTTATTCTACAGATCTCAGCTTAATAGATTCTCAAAACATGATGTCTTCTCTCATCAAAATATTCTGAGTGTGGTCAGTGTGAAGGTCAAAAAACTGCATGGTTACGGTTATTTGGAAGAAATTATGGTGAGAAGAGCTGATTGACAACTATACAAGTTTAAAGAAGGTGACTTCGTAAATCTACACTTAGATCACATTAAGGACATGATCCTTCTTGTAGTTCAACACAAGTTGTTTCATCTCGATGGTGAAGTGATTGTTGACTTGGCGGTGGCACTGCGTATGTTCACCAGAAGTCTCATCATCAAGAAGAGAGTCGAAGATGTCCAATTGGGTGTAGAAAGTTACCAAAAAAGCTCAATATTACCAAGCCTCAAAAGGACTATCCGGGAATTGCTTCCAAAGAACTGTACACACCATCATATAAACCACCAGGAGTTGTCTATGAAGACTTATGCCTTCGGAAGAGACTGATGCGAGCTGATGAACTCTACAAGTTCTCGGATGGAACGCTGAAGAAAGTTCGTGACACTCTTCACCACAGGCTACTTAATTTTTGATTTAGCTACAACAAAGACATGCCTAGAAGAAAATGGTATGACTTGGATAAGAGGCAATCAGGCATCATGGTAGATTTAATTGATAAGCAGATGCTGAAGAGGCGGATCCTTAGGAATTTGGAAAGATTGGTGGGTGGAAGGGAACTTGAGATAGACTACAGGCTGATGCAGAGGACAGTATGATTTGGTCATACTCTGTCTTCTTTCATAAAAGGTCCAATCTCCTTATCTATCTTGTGAATATGTAATATATGTAGTGTAGACTTGTAAAGTAGGCAAATATAAAGTGTTTGAGTATAAATTTACAAGAATTTCTTAGTAAATTCAAAATCTTTCAAATTAATGTACTCAACACTATATATATTAATTGAAAAAGAAATGTAAGGATAAAGGGTGTAAAGAAAAAAGCCCTCCATACACTTAGGCAGAAACCGGGTCAATACATATGCTATCAGAAATACTAAGTTGTTGTCTAGTATTGAAGATAGACATCATGCACCCAATGATGTAAAGCACAATCCTCCCTAGCCACTAAAGGTCTCTCAAAAGACACTTGTTTCATTTCTCAAGGAGATTAAACACATTTCTAACTTTCTCACTCCGAGTTAGTTGGTATTGAAAAAGGTGGCAGTCTGCTCCAGCCTCCGATTACTAAAACCAAAGTGCACTATCGAATCTAGAGCCATAAAAGAGATCATCCATAAATCTCATTAGGACACTAATCCAAAATATACTTGTTATTCATACACTATGAAAACAAGAAATATCTTAAGAGTCCTACGCATTATCCTTGTGATATTGCCAGAACATCAAAGTGATACTCAAGTATTCACCGTGACGATGGAAATCCTTCCAGAGCCAACATCTAACAAGCTCTACGGTAGGTGACTTGTGAGATCCTATATGGATCAAACTTGTGACACTGGATACCGATTCGGTCCAGACTATGAATTAACGGTTGACAAATTTTGAAATGCATAAAACTCTCGATTTATTATCATGTGAGTTGGAAAAAAGTCATTAAGTGATAGATTTATTATCAATGCTCCAAGATCATAGTGTAACGCCCCTTTCTTGACTCTAAATTTGACAAAAAATTAAAAACTTTTGCCCAAACGCATGACCGGGAATGACCTTATGTCACTCCTTAATAAACTGATAAAAATGAATTACCATTCAACCCTTAAGAGTATCATAAACATAAAATAGACTCAAATACCTTTCCAACGGTATAAATCATACCTTCTAACCCTTTACGGTTTAGTTTTTATGACGAAAACAAGAAAAAAAACCAAAAATCGGAAGACCAGGTCCCTTAACCAGTGGTTAAGGCCTTAACCGGCGGTTGCACATCAGACCCTCCCTTAACCAGAATTTAAGGGTCCTAACCGACGTTTAAGGGCCACCAAAATGCCCCAAAACACCCGTTATGCCTTTTGACCCCAAACTTGACTTTCGTAATCCGAAACTTTACAAAAACTTCCAGAATTCATTAATATAACATAAAAAATCATTCTTATAACCAATCATGGTCTACATGACCCATAAACACACGGGGTTTTCCAAACACTCGTATTGACCCGTTTTACATACAACTCTTATACACAACCACATACAAGTTTATAAGATACAAATACACACTTGACCATTTTAAAAGACCATTCGAAAACACATTTACTTCGACCTTGGGGGTTCAACCATGATTGAGCTTCGCATCCTACTTACGCCTACACGCATAATCAAAATCTTCCAATCCACTTAGTTTCCATCCAAGGCCTTAACCAAATCCTTACTTGCATCATATAATCCTACAAAAATGTCAACAACTAAAAGGGGTAAGCTTTCACTTAGTAAATAACCCACAATAATATATTACCATACATGTCATAATCAAAGGCATATATACACATCATAACTAAATAACTTAACCATTCATCCATATCATTTGCTTACTACTACTACACCAACCTTCAGTCATTGCATACAAGCATCATAACCACATCCAAGTATACTCACAACACCTTAAGTCATAATCAAACACATACCTTGATTATTCTCATGACTAATTCAATAACTCATCTTAACTAGAGCCTGACAAGCCTAGTTTCATCTTCATATTCGAGTCTCTACATCCATACACTTAAATACTTATTAATCAACATACATAACACATGATTATTCACATATCAAAGCATATTATAAATACGTTACTTACCTTGAATCCAAGCTAAATACCAACAAGACTCCATCACTTTCCTTGCTTGAATCCTAACCATAATTATCACCATATCATACACATTAAAAAGATATCATAATATGGGTTTATACAACCTATTAACACACCATTGATTATTCATTAACATCATATGATCATACCTTGATCATATGATGAAATTCCTCAAATTTACTAAATTTGGACAATATAACTTTACCCATACTTTCTATAACCCTCAATACTTGGTTTAGAACCATAATTACTCGAAACCCATAATTTGGGTACATAAACCCTAATTAAATAATTTTTTTAATTCAACTCTATAAAGATTACTTACTTGTATAAGGACATGAATAAGGTTTATCTCCTTGATCAAAACCTTACTTCTTTACCAAAGGATCATCAAAGATTCATGGCTCTTCCCTCCTTCTTGGTTTCCCACGTCTCACCCTCCAACAACACAGACAAAGAATTGTCTGGAATATGATGAAAATAACTAGTTATAAGTTAGGTAGTTAGTTTAGTCATTTGGCAATAAAAGTCCCTCAAGTCTTTCCTCTTCATAATTGTGACACATGGTATTTTGTAAAGCCATTTACATAACATATTGACTTATAGTTTGACTAGCGGCTTGACTAGCCAAACACATAACACATTCAAACTACTAAAGTCATCGTCAAACTTACCTAATGGCATTCTCGTAATTTAATACATAAAAACGGGTTTTGGGGTATTACAAACCTACCCCCTTATATAGATTTCGTCCCTAAAATTGTATTTGCGTAATGTTTGCGACCATTCACAAAACTTTCTATATCTTATGTCTATCTCATATCCATTACGTCAATCTCTATCCATTCATTTACTACAAAATCATATAGCTTAACAACCCAAAATCAACTAAGACATAGTCTAATTACTAAAAGTCTCACCCAATTCACATAATTATCACAACATTACAACTATTTCTAATGACCCCAGTCATTAGTATCATAACACATTATGAGATTTCTCTATTTTACTCAAAATTCTACTAAAAACAATACGCCACTTCACAACTTGTCTAAAATTTCCAACTATGACGACTTGTCATTTGGAAAGTTTACCCTTTTGACTTTATATAAGTCAAACTTCCATGTCATTTCCATGCCATTAACCAGTGCACTAAAATGACCTAAAATCATTTATCGGTCAATCTCACATTCTAGCTAGATTAGCAACACGTATTGTCTAGAAATTTCTTAATCAAATAGAACCATTTATCTTAAAAGCCGATAATTTCTTACTAATGTCTAACGAGTACCATCTAAATTGCCCCAACAATTTCAAGTCTATCATTTTTTAAGCAACTTTCTTTTTAAAATATCAAGAATTACTTACCCATTTATCTTTCCAACTCAATACACGAACTTTGTTCTATGCATATAACTTAAGGCTACTACCTTAACTTCATTATAACTTTTAGGTCACGTCTACTCTCATTTCTTACGACCTCTAACAAGTTTTAGTTCTCATTTTTTATTTTTTTACCCGAACTCATGCCATGCCGGATACACATAAGTCCACTCATTTATATTTTGTTATTTACATAACAAGGCATCCCAATCTATGTAAATAAAAATTTTAAATTCATGGTTCTGTGATTTACAACTTCTTTATTTAAATAAAGAGGCGTCCCAATCCATTTAAATAAGGAGATTATAAATAATCCTAATTATATATTTCTGATATAACACTCATACCCATCTACACTTTCATTACTTTCCATCTTTTCTATCTTCACAGATTTACCAATATGTGAACTAATCTTTTTTATTTTTAATATTGTTTTTTCTAGCCTTGGGTCCAGTCTCACTAACTTTCCCGAAGGAAACTTGGCCTTTCCCCGTAGGGCTTCGCCACTTAACCATACTCTTGTGCAAGCTCAACCCCATGCCATGAAGGCAAGCTAACACTCATGCCATAAAGGCAAACTAGGCCATCCCGAAGGATACCAAAACTAGAGCATTTGATCCAAGATACTTTACCTTATCATTCTATACTTAATCATCATCCATTTACTTTTCTAACCAAGTGCATTTCTACTTCCAAATTTTATTGTCTTACGCAATTTCATCACATTTCTACGTTTTACATTTTATGCCTTACACAATTTCATTATCTTGGAAAAGATCTATATGATACTTTTCAATATCATATCTTACACAATTCATGTGCTTTCTTATAATGCATTTATCATTATTTTGTCAACCCTAAGTTGACAACTTATCTAATTTTTATGCCAACGCATCATTTTTAGTTCACTCAACTCTTCCACATATAAACCTTACATAGGTTTATCCCATATCATACCCAATAATCTCATTGTACACATCATTCTCATTCTCATATATCTACATAATTTTAATCATGTTTTACAATTCATCTAATACATTTTATATCTTTAAAGGATTCTAGCGCAATGCTTTAATCCAATACACTCATCCATATTGTGCTACTGCGACTTACTTGACATTTTTCTATATAGGATGTCACATCGTCATTTTAATATTTTCACATTCAATTTCAAGGGAAACTCTCCTCAATATTTATATGTCCAAGTTCAACATTACACATATATTACAATTAGACCATACATTGGTCATACATTACAATCTAATCGCATTCACTTAACTCAATGTCTAACACTTCGTGTTACGACAAATTCTAATCATATCTTATTATCAATCACAAGCATATCACACTTAATAATATCTTACTATCATATTATAATTATCATGTTCTCTAGACAACATAATTTAACATACCTTAACCATTCATCTAATTAGAATGCATATAAGCTTTCATTTTCAATACATAAATTTTTTTAGCTTAAGCAACTTTTCATAATTCAAGAATTCACTTATTCACTTACCCTACTTACATATTTTCATCATGATTCATCTAAAATGCAATCCTACGCATTTTACTTAGCTCAAACACTTCATAGACTCATATCATCATACACATCCTACATCACTTAGACATTTAAATAACCTACCATAGACTTTACATCATATAAACATATACTTCCGCACTTAACACTTCTTGAATAAGTGTTTTACATTCTTATCCGCAATCATAATCCTTTAGTCTATGGTAAAATAACATATACCTCATTTCAAAATCATTCAATGTCGAAGTATCTTCATTCTAATTACCGCAAGCACTTAATCTACCCTATAACTAAGACATTTTCTTTCCGCACTACTTTATACTTACGGCAAACGCATCTACAAGTGGTCAAAGTATAGGCAACCTATTATGGAAACCTACTTCACTTAGACCGAAGCTCTGATACCAAGTTGTAATGCCTCTTTCTCGACTCTAAATTTGACCAAAAATTTAAAACTTTTGCCCAAATGCATGACCGGGAATGACCTTATGTCACTCCTTAATAAACTAATAAAAATGCATTACCATTCAACCCTTGAAAGTATCATTAACATAAAATAGACTCAAATAGCTTTCCAACGGTATAAAGCATACCTTCTAACTCTTTACGATTTAGTTTTATGACAAAACAAGAAAAAACCAAAAACCGAACGACCAGGCCCTTTAACCGGCGGTTAAGGCCTTAACTGGCGGTTAAGGGCTATCATACCCTCTCTTAACTTGCGGTTAAGGGTCCTAACCGACGGTTAAGGGCCACCAGAATGCCCCAAAACACCCGTTATGTCTTTTTGACCCAAAACTTGACTTCCGTAATCAGAAACTTTACAAAAACTACCAAAATTCATTAACATAACATAAAACATCATTCTTATAAAGAATCATGGTCTACATGACCCATAAACACATACTTCACGGGGTTTTTTAAACACCCGTTTTCACCCATTTTACATACAACTCTTATACCCAACCACGTACAAGTTTATAAGATACAAATACACACTTAACCATTTTTAAAGACCATCTGAAAACACATTTACTTTGACCGTAGGGGTTCAACCATGATAGAGCTAGGCATCCTACTTACACCTACACACATAATCAAAATCTTCCAATCTACTTACTTTTCATCCAAGGCCTTAACCAAAGCCTTACTTGCATCATAAGATCCTACAAAAATGTCAACAACTAAAAGGGGTAAGCTTTCGCTTAGTAAGTAACCCACAATAATATATTACGATACATGTCATAATCAAAGGCGTACATACATATCATAACTAAATCACTTAACCATTCATCCATATCATTTGCTTACTACAACACCAACCTTCAATCATTGCATATAAGCATCATAACCACATCTAAGTATACTCATAACACATTAAATCATAATCAAACACATACCTTGATTAGTCTCATGGCTAATTCAAGATGTCATCTTAACTAGAGCCTAACAAGCCTAGTTTCATCTTCATATTCAAGTCTTTGCATCCATACACTTAAATACTTATCAATCAACATATATAACGCATGATTATTCACATATCATAACATATTATAAATATGTTACTTACCTTGAATCCAAGCTAAATACCAACAAGACACCATCACTTTCCTTACTTGAATCCTAACCATGGTTATCACCATATCATACGCATTAAAAAGATATCATAATATGGGTTTATACAACCTATTAACACACCATTCATTATTCATTAACATCATATGATCAACTCTTGATCATATGATGAAACCCCTTAAATTTACTAACTTTGGACAATATAACTTTACCCATACTTTTTATAACCCTCAATACTTGGTTTAGAACCATAATTACCCAAAACCTATAATTTGGATAAACCCTAATTAAATAATTTTTTAATTCAACTCTATAAAGATTACTTACTTATATAAGGACATGAATAAGGTTTATCTCCTTGATCAAAACCTTACTTCTTTACCAAAGGATCATCTAAGATTCATGGCTCTTCCCTCCTTCTTGGTTTCCCACATCTCACCCTCCAACCACACAGACAAAGAATTGTCTGGAATATGATGAAAATAACTAGTTATAAGTTAGGTAGTTAGTTTGGTCATTTGGCAATAGTAGTCCCTCAAGTCCTTCCTCTTCATAATTGTGACACATGGAATTTTTTAAAGCCATTTACATAACATATTGACTTATAGTTTGACTAGAGGGTTAACTAGCCAATCTCATAACGCTTTCAAACTACTAAAGTCATAGTCAAACTTACCCAATGGCATTCTCGTAATTTAATACTTAAAAATGGGTTTTGGGGTAATACAAATCAACCCCTTTATATAGATTTTGTCCCCGAAATCTTATTTGTGTAATGTTTGCGACCATTCACAAAATTTTCTATATCTTATGTCTATCTCATATCCATTACGTCAATCTCTATCCATTCATTTAATACGAAATCCTACAGCTTAACAACCCAAAATCAACTAAGACATAGTCTAATTACTAAAAGTCTCACCCAATTCACATAATTATCACAACATTACAACTATTTCTAATGACCCGCGTCATTAGTATCATAACACATTATGATTTCTCCATTTTACTCAAAATTCTACTAAAAACAATATGCCACTTCACAAATTGTCTAAAATTTCCAACTATGATGACTTGTCATTTAGAAAGTTTACCCTTTTGACTTTATATAAGTCAAACTTCCATGTCATTTCCATGCCATTAACCAATGCACTAAAATGACCTAAAGTCATTTATCGGTCAATCTCACATTCTAGCTAGATTAGCAACACGTATTGTCTAGAAATTTCTTAATTCACATAGAACCATTTATCTCAAAAGCCGATAATTTCTTACTAATGTCTAACGAGTACCATCTAAATGGCACCAACAATTTCAACTCTATCATTTCTTAAGCAACTTTCTTTTTAAAATATCAAGAATTACTTACCCATTTATCTTTCCAACTCAATACACGAACTTTGTTCTATGCATATAACTTAAGGCTACTACCTTAACTTCATTATAACTTTTAGGTCACGTCTACTCTCATTCTAACGACATCTAACACGTTTTAGTTCTCATTTTTTATTTTTTTACCTGAACTTATGCCATGCCGGATACACATAAGCCCACTCATTTATATTTTGTTATTCACATAAAAAGGCGTCCTAATCTATGTAAATAAAAATTATAAATTCATGGTTCTGTGATTTACATCTTCTTTATTTAAATAAAAAGGCGTCCCAATCCATTTAAATAAAGAGATTATAAATCATCCTACTTATATATTTCCGATATAACACTCATACCCATCTACACTTTAATTACTTTCCATCTTTTCTATCTTCACAGATTTACCAATATGTGAACTAATCTTTTTCATTTTTAATATTGTTTTTTCTAGCCTTGGGTCCAATGTCTCTAACTTTCCCGGAGGAAACTTTGCCTTTCCCCGTAGGGCTTCACCACTTAACCATAATCTTGTGCAAGCTCAACCCCATGCCATGAAGGCAAGCTAATACTCATGCCATAAAGGCAACTTAATACCCATGCGCAAGCTAAAACTCTTGCCATAAAGGCAAGCGAGGCCATCCTAAAGGATACTATCACATATGCCCTAAAGGCAACTAGGTCATCCCGAAGGATACCACTACATATGCCATAAAGGAAACTAATCAATCATGCCATAAGGAAAGCTTATCAACCATGCCTTAAAGGAAAGCTTATCTAGCATGCCATGAAGGCAAGCTAGGACATCCCGAAGGACGCCACTACATATGTCATAAAGGAAAACTAGGCCATCCCGAAGGATACCAAAACTAGAGCATTGGATCCAAGCTATTTTACCTTATCATTCTATACTCAATCATCATCCATTTACTTTTCTAATAAAGTACATTTCTACTTCCAAATTTTATTACCTTACGTAATTTCATCACATTTCCATGTTCCACATTTTATTGCCTTACACAATTTCATTATCTTGGAAAAGATCTATATGATATTTGTCAATATCATATCTTACACAATTCATATGCATTCTTATAATGCATTTATCATTCTCTTGTCAACCCCAAGTTGACAACTTATTTAATTTTTTTGTCAATGCATCATTTTTAGTTCACTCAACTCTTCCACATATAAGCCTTACATAGGTTTATCCCATATCATACCCAATAATCTCATTGTACACATCATTCGCATTCTCATATATCTACATGATTTTAATCTTGTTTTACAATTCATATAATACATTTTATATCTTTAAAGGATTCTAGCGCATTGCTTTAATCCAATACACTCATTCATATTTCGCTACCGCGACTTACTCGACATTTTTTATATAGCATGTCTCATCATCATTTTAGTATTTTCACATTCAATTTCAAGGGAAACTCTCCTCAATATTTATATGTCCAAGTTCAACATTACATATATATTACGATTAGACCATACGTTGGTCATACATCGCAATCTAATCGCGTTCACTTAACTCAATGTCTAACACTTCGTGTTACGACAAATTCTAATCAAACCTTATTATCAATCACAAGCATATTGCACTTAATAATATCTTACTATCGTATTATAATTATCATGTTCTCTAGACAACATGATTTAACATACCTCAAGCATTCATCTAATTAGAATGCATATAAGCATCGACTTTCAATACATAAGAAATTTTAGCTTAAGCAACTTTTCATAATTTAAGCATTCACTCATTCATTTACCCCAACTTACATATTTTCATCACGATTCATCTAAAATGCAATCCTATGCATTTTACTTAGCTCAAACACTTCATAGACTCATACCATCGTACACATCCTACATCACTTAGACATTTAAATAACCTACCATAGACTTTACATCATATAAACATATACTTCTGCACTTAACACTTCTTGAATAAGTGTTTTACATTCTTAGCTGCAATCATAATCCTTTAGTCTATGGCAAAATAAGATATACCACATTTCATAATCATTCAATGTCTAAGTATCTTCATTCTAATTGCCGCAAGCACTTAATCTACCTTATAACTAAGACATTTTCTTTCCGCACTACTTTACACTTACGCCAAACGCATCTATAAGTGGTCTAAGTTTAGGCAACCTATTATGGAAACCTACTTCACTTAGACCAAAGCTCTGATACCAAGTTGTAATGCCCCTTTCTCGACTCTAAATTTGAACAAAAATTAAAAACTTTTGCCCAAACGCATGACCGGGAATGACCTTATGTCACTCCTTAATAAACTGATAAAAATGCATTACCATTTAACCCTTGAAAGTATCATTAACATAAAATAGACTCAAATAACTTTTTAACGGTATCAAGCACACCTTCTAACTCTTTACGATTTAGTTTTTATGACAAAACAAGAAAAAACCAAAAACCGGACAACCAGGCCCCTTAACCGGCGGTTAAGGGCTATCATACCCTCCCTAAACTGGCGGTTAAAGGTCCTACCGGCGGTTAAGGGCCACCAGAATGCCCCAAAATACCCGTTATGTCTTTTTGACCCAAAACTTGACTTCCGTAATCCGAAACTTTACAAAAACTTCTAAAATTCATTAACATAACATAAAACATCATTCTTATAAACAATCATGGTCTAGATGACCCATAAACACATACTTCACGGGGTTTTCCAAACACCCGTTTTGACCCGTTTTACATACAACTCTTATACCCAACCACGTACAAGTTTATAAGATACAAATACACACTTGACCATTTTAAAAGACCATCCAAAAACACATTTACTTCTACCTTGGGGTTTCAACCATGATTGAGCTTGGCATCCTACTTACGCCTACACGCATAATCAAAATCTTCCAATCAACTTACTTTCATCCAAGGCCTTAACCAAAGCCTTACTTGCATCATATGATCCTACAAAAATGTCAACAACTAAAAGGGGTAAGCTTTCTCTTAGTACTAACCTACAATAATATATTACTATACATGTCATAATCAAAGGCGTGCATACATATCATAACTAAATCACTTAACTATTCATTCGTATCATTTGCTTACTACAACACCAACCTTTAATCATTGCATACAAGCATCATAACCACATCTAATTATACTCACAACACATTAAATCATAATCAAACACATACCTTGATTAGTCTCATGACTAATTCAAGAGCTCATCTTAACTAGAGCCTAACAAGCCTAGTTTCATCTTCATATTCAAGTCTTTACATCCATACAGTTAAATACTTATCAATCAACATATATAACACATGATTATTCACATATCATAACATATTATAAATATCTTACTTACCTTGAATCCAAGCTAAATACCAACAAGACACCATTACTTTCCTTGCTTGAATCCTAACCATAGTTATCATCGTATCATACACATTAAAAAGATATCATAATATGGGTTTATACAACCTATTAATACACCATTCATTATTTATTAACATCATATGATCATACTTTGATCATATGATGAAACCCCCTAAATTTACTAACTTTGGACAATATAACTTTACCCATACATTCTATAACCCTCAATACTTGGTAAAGAACCATAATTACCCAAAACCCCCAATTTGGGTACATAAACCCTAATTCAATAATTCTTCGATTCAACTCTACAAAGATTACTTACTTGTATAAGGACATGAATAGGGTTTATCTCCTTGAATGACACCTTACTTCTTTACTAAATGATCATCAAAGATTCATGGCTCTTCCCTCCTTCTTGGTTTCCCACGTCTCACCCTCCAACAACATAGACAAAGAATTGTTTGGAATATGATGGAAATAACTAGTTATAAGTTAGGTAGTTAGTTTAGTCACTTGGCAATAGTAGTCCCTCAAGTCCTTTCTCTTCATAATTGTGACACATGGTATTTTCTAAAAACCATTTACATAACATATTGACTTATAGTTTGACTACCGGGTTGACTAGCCAATCACATAACGCATTCAAACTACTAAAGTCATAGTCAAACTTACCCAATGGCATTCTCGTAATTTAATACTTAAAACGAGTTTTTGGGTGTTACACATATACTCTCTGGATCAAGATTTACTTATGTCTTAACCGATTAAAGGTACAACATCTATACTACATAATAAATAATTTAGGACTTTTTTTAACAGGAAGTTTTAAAATTTTAAGACAAAAACATTACTGTAAAAAATTAAAAATATTTAGTCAATATTATTGATCATGGAAATTAAATATATAAATTGTAACAGCTCATTGTTTGTAACAACCCATTAAATGTCTTAAATTCCCTAACGTCTCTCCAACTTGTAAAAACCCATTTAATTTGTAACAACTCATTGAAACTACCTTCGTTGTACATTCCTTTGCTATATGCTTGGTACTATCATTAGTTCAATCTTAACTCATTAGTCATTATAGAGTTGAAAAGTGTGCCATAAAAAAATTACACTGAAAAAAAAATTCGTCAGAAATTATAATCACACGGGTACCCGGCTAGTTTCATCTAATATAACGACCACTTGTGACTTAAAATATACATAACTTTATGTTGAATCAATTCAGTTTTTAATAGTCTCCGACTAAATTTAAAAATTAAATTAGTCTATATTTAACAAAATCCATGGTAGGAAATCAGCGAGTAACATTCTCGCAGTTCTACCGGCCACAGTTCAAGGAAATCGAAGGTCAGTTCAAAATACACGCTTACTCTGTGATGCGACTTCAGCGAGTAGAATACTTGAATTAGAAGATGAAACGGGGGAGACAAAGTATCACTAACCGATGTTCACCCTTATGAACAAACGTGATACGATGCTTTGTTGTCAAAGTTTCTTAGATATTTATACAGGACTTTCGAACGACAAAAGAAGCTTTCCAAAACGATTGGATAAAATGTTTGCAAGAAAATCCAAGTACTGAGGTATAAAGTAGCGAACATTTATTAGC